>JAVXUP010002417.1:0-133591 GCA_033070095.1 Escallonia herrerae | reverse complement strand
CAGCCATCCAGCAACTCACTCCAACCATCACCACTCTGCAAGATTCACAGACCACTCTACTAGCCGCCATTATGGACATGCAAAAATCCATACAAGCCCTGTCCTCACAGCAGGCCGCTCCGTCAATCCAGCCTTCAGGACCGGGGCCAGCTTTGACATCGCCCCGGCCCCAGTGTCGCGACTACCGCCGCCTTGGACATCTAGACCCTTGGCGGTAGGGCTCGCAACACCCTCGCTGCCGGTAGCCGACATATCTCCTTCTGCAGTGCCGCCCCGCAAGCTACACACGGATCTCGGGCCAGTCTTGCAGCAGATTCTCCCCGCTGTCACACCATCTCATCTGACGCCGGCAAGAAGCTCCTCCGAAACGCATGACTCCATCGAGATGGAACCTAATCCCTATCCAGTTGAGCAACACCAAACCCCCGGCCAAGTGATGGGCATGTCTCGCCAACCCACACTTGCCCCTGCACAGCTGCCCCTGCCAGCACCTGCACCATACCAACCCTCCCATGTCCCCGTTCATCAAGCCGTGCCATCTGGGGGCTCGGGGGCTCGCGACGCACCAGGCGGTCATCACCCCTTGACCGGCAATGAGGCACCATCCTCCAACTATGTCACTCGGTCAGATTTGGAAGCCCTTGTCCGTCGCCTGTCGAGGAATTCCGAGCCGGACTCCTCAACCCGTCTAACCGGACACGCCCCGTACGCCAATGATATCGCCATCGCACCCTACCCCATCAAGTACAAGCAACCAAACTTTGTGCTCTTCAACGGACGTGAGGGAAACGCCCGTGAGCATCTAACAAGGTTGCAGGCTCCTTGGAGCAGTATGGTACAGGAAGCAGCTTGAAGTTGAGAGAATTCCACAAGTCCCTTACGGGCTTGGCTTACACTTGGTATCACCAGATCCCCGCAGGGACCGTCCACACCTGGGGCGACATGGTCCAGCTGTTCTTAGACAAATTTCATTACGAGACCGAGCGCGTGACTATCGTTGATATTGCTGGCATTCGCCAGAACCAGGGGAAGACTTGAATAAATATGTGCATCGTTTTCATCTTAAGTGCCTTGAGTGCACAGATTTCAGCAAAGACGAAACGTTGGTTCCCATATGCATCAAAAATATGATTGACGTCTACCGAGTGCATATCGAGAACCTACAGTTAAGGTCATGGGGACACCTCAAGGAGACAGCCCGACGAACTTACGAGACAGTTGGTCCTGTCAAGTCATGGAAGCCTCGACCGCAAAGTACGCTGTTGGCCTCAGCAGATGCACCTATCACTCAACGTAGCAACGACAACAACAACTATGCAGGCTTCAAGCGTCAGCTTCCAGATGAACCAAGGCTCCGACAAGCGAAGGCAACAAAGACCCTGCACCTGACTATCCCTGTGACCTGAATACAGTGAAGGAACTCTTGGCCGAATGGGTGGCGCATGACAAAAATTTCCAACTGCCACCAATGCGGACCAATATCACAGACGAAGAAAAGGCCAGGCCCACCTACTGTCCTTTCCATCGAGCCCTTGGCCATCCGCTCAAAGATTGCAATGCACTGCGAACCATCTTTGCAAGGAAGGTAGCGTCGGGCGACCTGCAGCTACGGAAAAATAACGATGTGCGCAAAGATCCCTACCCACCGCATCGCAACAGTAGGGAGCACCAGGCCCTTATGGCTGTCACTGACCATGTCGAGCCTGTAATCCACGAAGCCCCGGCAGAGCCCACACTGACCCTCGTGCCTCCTCCAGCTAAGCAGTCGATGCCTCCCCTTCGACAGATGACGAAGATCAAAAGTTTTTTTGATGAAATGGGGTTTTCACCCGCCGCCCGGACTTACCTTTCCAATTGCCTGCTCGAGGTCACCACCGGCCTCGGTTCCGAATGCTTCGCCGCCCAGGCTGAATTACGTCACATCCCCTCCACGGCCTTAGTCTTCTCGGATGAAGACTCGCCGCCGGTCGAGCATCACAATCGGCCGCTGTTTTTAGAGTGTACTGTTAATGGCACGGGCTTCCGTCGTGCCTTGGTTGATTGCGGCGCCTCGATCAACATCATACCCCTCATCACCCTGCAACAGGCCGGCATTCCCCCAAGGAAAATCATCCGTGACCCCGTCAATATTACCGGCTTTGGACAGGGTCCTCAGTCGACCCTCGGCCATATCACCATCGACCTCATGGTCGGAACTGTCCGTCGCGACACTACTTTTCACGTAATAGACAGCGAGTCTGCCTTTCACCTCCTGCTCGGGAGACCATGGATCCACGACAACAAGGCCGTTCCCTCAACATACCATCAATGTGTGAAGCTGGTAGCCGGTTCTACGGGACATGAGGTAGCAATGACAATCCCTGCAACCAAAGCCCCCTTTGAATGCGCCGAGTCTTATTTCGCCGAGGCCTCCTTCTTCACTAATTTCGCCGAGGATGGGGAGAATGCTACTCATGTACATTCTACCAGGCTGCCAACCTGGGATGAGCTGTGCGGGGACAAGCTTCCCAAGGACAAAACCGGGAGAAGTAACAAGAATAATGGGTCAACCCCACCGCTTCCGCCTGCTGCCACGACCAATCCCCCCCTTCTTCCCCCAAGTCCAAGAAGCAAAAGGCTGAGCCGGCCTTTCGACGTATCGTCAAGGACGGCAAGATCATCTATCAATTATGACGGTATGCAGGGGCTCCAGGCGGTCCCTCCTCAGACCCCCTCGACCCCGACCCCCTTGGAGAGACTGAATGGTGCCGCACGGCCGAGCATTGCCAGCCAGATCCTGACCTCACCCCCGGCGCGGCACCACCTTGCTATGAGGATGGCCCTCGACCTCAGGCTGAAGATATTGAAGAAATCAACCTGGCCGACCCGGGCGAAGAACCGCGGCACACCTACATTGGCACAAAACTCGCCCCCGGCCGAAGAGAGGAATTGGTTTCCCTCCTGCACGAGTATCGTGATGTCTTAGCATGGAGCTACAATGAGATGCCCGGACTGGATCCTGCCTTAGTCACACACCATCTCAACATTGCTACCGGATCCATCCCTAGCCGACAGCACCCGCGGACATTCCGCCCCGAGCTCGAATTGAAAATCAAGCAAGAGATTGAACGCCTCCTGCGCGCAGGCTTCATCGAACCTATCACTCACCCTATTTGGCTGGCTAATGTCGTCCCTGTACAAAAGAAGAATGGCCAAGTCCGCGTCTGTATCGACTTTCGGGACTTGAATAGGGCGTGCCCCAAGGACGAGTTTCCACTACCCAATATCGACATGCTCACGGAGGCCGCCGCCGGATATGAAACTTTATCTTTCATGGATGGGTTCGCAGGTTATAATCAGATTCGCATGAACCCCGACGACAGCGCCAAGACAGCCTTCCGCACTCCTATGGGTAATTTTTGTTGGAAAGTTATGCCTTTCGGCCTCAAGAATGCGGGTGCTACGTATCAAAGGGCTATGACAGCAATATTCCATGACATGATACACCATACTGTGGAAGACTATGTCGACGATCTTATTATCAAATCCAGGAAGGAAAGTGATCACCTCACCGACCTTCAAGCGGTCTTTGATCGTTGCCGCCAGTATAACATGCGGATGAATCCATTGAAATGTGCCTTCGGAGTCTCCTCCGGCAAGTTCCTCGGGTTCTTGGTCAGTCGACAGGGCATCGACGTTGACCCCTCGAAAGCAGCCTCCATCCAAGAAATGCCCCCCCCAAGAACACAAAGCAACTGAAGAGCTTCCTCGGCAAGGTCTCTTACCTCCGACGCTTCATACCCGCACTGGCCGAGCTCATTACGCCATTTCAACACTTGACGCGTAAAAGCGCACCGTGGAATTGGGGCGCGCCCCAACGGCAAGCATTTGAACAGATTAAGGCGGTCCTCATGTCACCGCAAACCATGGTCGTACCACAACGGGGCATCCCACTCCTACTCTACCTGACTTCCACACCCAGATCCATCGGGGCTTTGCTTGCCCAAGAAGTCGAAGGTGTCGAGCGTCCTGTTTATTACCTCAGTAGAGTGATCAGAGGGCCCGAAGCCAACTACTCCGAGCTCGAGAAACACTGTCTAGCCTTGGTGTACGCCTCACAGAAGTTCAGACATTACTTTCTGGCGCATCAGATCACACTCGTCACCAAGGCTGACCCGCTCCGTTACATGCTTACGCGTCCCGCCCTGTCTGGCCGACTCACACGGTGGTTGCTGCTGTTGGCCGAATTCGGTTTATCTATCAAGAATCCTACAGCTCTGCGGAGCCAAGCACTCGCAGACCTCCTGGCCTTCTTCCCACGCCAACAATGTGAACCGATATCGGATCAACTGCCGGGGGAGGAGACAGCCCTGATCACCGACATCGATGGACTGTGGACGCTTGAATTCGACGGCTCTGCCACTAGCAAAGACCCCAATGGCACGCCCCTCCGGCAAGGGGGTGCCGGCATAGTCTTGCGGGCACCAGACGGTGTTACCACTTCATTATCCTTCAAACTTGCATTCCCGGTGTCTAACAACGAAGCTGAATACGAGGCACTTGTCATTGGCCTCATGATCGCCGTCAGTATGGGGGCTAAGGCGCTGTGTGTGAAAGGAGATTCAAATCTGGTCATGAAGCAGGCGGACGGGGAGTTCGCGGTCAAAGAACCAGCCTTGGCACCTTATCGTGCCTTGGTGCAACACTTGGAAGGAAGACTCGGTCATGTCCAGTATGAACATCACAATAGGTGCCACAACAGACATGCGGACTGCTTGGCCACGATCGCGTCAAAGATAGAGGTCGATGGTGAACAACGGATGCTAACCATCGTCAAGAGAATGGAACCATGCACAGCACTGAACCTAGTCCCGAGGGACGTTACTGCGGACGATTGGAGGCAACCTATCATCGACAAACTTAAAGCGCCATCTCTTGCTCATGCCTCCACCCTTACAGACTTTTCAATGATGGGAGATGTCTTATACAGGCGGTGTCCCGGAGGCACTCTAGCAAGATGTTTGGCACCGGAAGAGGCAAAACACAAATTACAGCTCGGCCACCAGAAGTGTTGTGGCCTCGACGGTCCCCCTCTGTATCGTCGCCTCCAGCGTATGGGATTATATTGGCCATCCATGGCCAAGGACGCCTCGGATATACAAAAGGATTGTCCCGAGTGCTTGTATGCACCCGACGGTGCCGAAGCTCTTGTCATTGACATCGAGGGTGACTGGCGCCAGCCTTTCATCCAGTATCTATCCCACGGGATTCTACCACCTGACCGCGGCTCAGCACGATCCATCAAGCGCAAGGCAGTCAGGTATTTTGTGACGGAAGGCGAGTTATTTCGCAAGGGATTTTCGGGACGCACCCTGCGATGCTTGCAAGGTGCCCAAGTGGTCAAAGTCATTAACGAAGTACACAATGGTGATTGTGGTGAACATCAAGGCTCCCAGAAGCTGTATGCAGAATTACTAAGATTGGGGTATTATTGGCCGACTATGGAATCCGACTCCATCTCGCATGTCCGACGCTGCCAACCCTGCCAGCGGCACGCCGACAGGATACACTCGCCAGCATCCGACTTGCACATGATCTCAGCACCTTGGCCATTTCATTCTTGGGCCCTCGACCTCATCGGCCCCATCCACCCGCCATCCAGAAGCCATTCATGGATCATGGTTGCTACTGAACGCTTTACGAAGTGGGTTGAAGCCGTACCTCTGCGGAGAGCCACGGGAGGTGCCGTTTCCAACTTCTTACGCGACGTCATCTGTCGTTTCGGCATCCCTCGATGTATTATATCTGACAATGGCACCCCATTCATTAACCGAGAGGTTCGAGCTCTCATGGAAAGGTACAACATCAGCCATGCCACATCAACTCCCTATTACCCGCAAGGTAATGGTCAAGCTGAAGCGTCCAACAAGACTTTGCTACGAGTATTATCGCGAATGGTGCATGACGCCGACCGGTCGTGGTCCGAACAACTGAATCTGGCACTCTGGGCCTACAGAACATCCATGCACACAGCGACAAAGGCCACGCCCTTCTCTCTCGTCTACGGGGACGAGTGTGTGGTACCTGCCGAGATCGCAGAACCATCGGCTCGACTTTCCCTAAGCAGCAGTCTCGGAAATGAAGCAGCCCGGCTGGCGGCACTTGACGGCCTCGACGAACGACGAGCCACGGCCCTGTGCCGCATGAAGAAGTATCATGAGCAACTCACGAAAGCTTATGGGAAGACCGTCAAGCCACGTTCGTTTATCGAGGGCGACCTTGTTCTTCAAGCCGCCAAGCATGTGCGGGCCAACATGTCAGCTCCTAAATTCACGCCAAACTGGGAGGGCCCTTTCACGGTGCACGAAGCCCGCACTAATGGCTCGTACCTCCTGCTCAACCACGACGACGGTCAGGTCTCGGCCCCCGTCAACGGCCGCTACCTGAAGAAGTATTATGTGTAGTCGCGACAACATAAGCCCGCGTCATAGAACGCGCCCTCGTAGCATTTTTGTACATGCGACATTGCTTGCAGACTTGTATTTTTTTGTTGATCTGTGTAGCGTTCTACACTAGTCATGTAATGGTGTTTTGTACCGCGTCCTATCAATACAAAGTCATGCTGTTACCTCAACTTCTGCCCAGCTGGCACTCATTCTCAACCTATGCTTCCTAAGTCACTTTCTACGAACGGGAATGGGAGAGCATTCACAAGTAACCGAAACAAGCAAGACATTCAAAAAAAAAGAGAGAAGAAAGAAGAGAGCAACCGAACATAACATACAATAAGCCGAGACCATCGAAAATATGTACATATACATCAAACGTTTACTAGCCGTCGTTAAGCACTACAACTACGGCAAAGTAACATACAAGCTAGGAAAGTCTAGACAACAGCGATGCAACTGGGTGGGAGCTGAATGCCTGAAGTACCTCCCGCTCCGCTTGTACCTCTGACCATCCAGCATCAAGCTCGGCCTGTCGCCCTAACCGCTCTGACTCTCGCCCGTCCACCTCACCTCGCCGCCTCTGTAGATCGGACAACTGCCTCTGCAAATCGATGAGCTGTCTCTCTATCTCTGCCACCTGCATGTCAATCCCGGCCAACTCTGCCGTGATCTCTGACCGCTCTGCCTCTAATCCTGTGCGGCGTCGCTCCAGCAACATCTCCCGCATAACCACGACTGCACGCCTCTCATCCATATCGTGGCTGACGCTCCTCGATCTAAAGAAATCTGCTAGCCAGTCCAGCTGCATACCTAGCGATGTGAACGGAGCGAACTCTGAAAGCGACCGAGCAACGAACTCTACAGTCCAACCCGACGACGGCACACTGGCGAACGGCAGCAACCACTCCATAAACCCTGCAGACACCCACATCCGTAGTACTGGGTTCTCTACCACCACGCTCTCGAATGTCTGCGGGAACGCTGCCTTCACCAGTTCTAACCGGCGCACAGTCTCCGCTGGTAGCTGGGCCTCCCCAAGCTGCCACATCCACCTGACCGCTCGAGGATCCTCTACTCATCTCTCCGACTGTCGCGCCACTGCCGCCCACTGCAGAAATCTCCGACATCCCACCCGCCCTCTGCGCCCCAATCGTGGCTGAGTGCATCGCCAGAAGAGTAGCTCCGACCTCAACCACGGACTCCGGCAATGTGTCATGCCGTCGCACCACCACAGCCTGAACCGGTGTCTCTCGCTCACGAATCGAGGCAGCAACAACAGACTCAGGCTCCGCCATTTCGCCACCATCACCTCCCATAACCTGCGTCTCCATGCCTGTCCACCAGTCCTCGTCAATGTCGAACATCACCGTATCGCTCCCCTCTCCGCCGTATAGTGCCCCCACCGTTTCCTCAGTAGCAGGCAATGGGCTCACCCTCCTCGGCACACTGGCCGTCAATAGCTCAACGGCATCGGTCTCATCACTGTCAACTAATCTGCCGGCCTCGGCTGCCATAGCCTCCTCGCCTTCGATCTCAGTCTCGGCCTCGCTCCCCCCGCGACCGCCTCTTCCTCGTCCCCCTGGCAAAACCGCTGTCAGTTCACAGATTATGAGCAATATGCAAACCATATTTATACGACAAAAAGAAAGGACAGAAGCAAACCTCAGAGTCTAGCTCCTCTAATACGTCGCGCGGCCTCTTCGCCCCTGATAGGTGTGGGGCTGAGGTACCAGCACTAGCCTGACGCGCTGTCTCCATCATCCCCACTCGTAATGCCGACAAGGGCCCCTTGCCGGCCCCCGGCACCCTCGGCACCTCGGCAATAGGCTTCTCCCCACGGTCCTCCCCGGGAGCAGCGTCCCCCAACTCTACCGCATCCTCCTCCGCCTCTCTCTCCGAGCTCGGAACAGAACTCCCGGTCACCAGTGACAGCATCCCGCACTGCCTCGCGACTGTGGCCGATATCAAACTCAGGGCTCGATCACATGCGAACACATCTACCTGTCGACGTGTGCCTGACGGCTGTGCCAGCCATCTGGCCCAGCTCCCTCGCAGTCGCTCCCACCAATGCGCATAATCCGCGGTCACCGCCCCTGCCACCTCTGTCCCTGGCTGCCTCCACTCTGTCGTCGGTGCCGGCCACTCGCGAGCTCTGTCATATAGTGTATAGCCAAAAGCCGTCGCCACACTCCAAGGGCTGTCATAACCGCATGGGGGCTCTAGATCATACCCGAACGCCAACGACAGACGGTCCGGGCAATACCTCGCCACATAATAGCAGCACTCGGCGGGCTTCCCGCCATCATCTGTCAATACCGGGAGCCAGCTGGGAAAATACGCGACCAATAGCGCCAGCTGTCCTGGCGCTAGCTCGCCTCTCCTGTTCAGATCTGTCGTCACCTCCTGCACGTACAGCCATGGCGGCGTACCATATGACGCATGCATCTCCATATAGGGCCGTCGCTCGCATTCCCCCCGTTTGTCTAGAATCTGTGCCAACGGGCACCCCGGCCTCCTGATGCCTGCCCAAGCAAAAGCCCGAGACCCGCTACACCACAACGCCACCTGCCGCGACCTGCCTGGACGGGTCACTGTCCCCATCGTCGGTGACGGGTGTGCGAGTGGGTATCCGTCAGGACGGTACCCTGGAAAGCACTCGTACAGGTACCTCTGCAAGAACATCCAGTCCACGTACGTCGCCACCTGATACCGACCATACGACCGCTTCACGTCATTCACGAACTGATCTAGCCGCGAGTATAACGTGCCCAAGTACACCGGAGCCAAACCGACCCGCCTTCCCTGCGCCATCCGAATGGCCAAGGGAAACACCCTCGGGGAAATGCCATCCTCAGGTGTCCCCTCAAACACAAACCTGCAAACAACGACCGGCAACATATGTCAGTTTGACGTTTTACAGGGCAAGCAGGACATACGATATATTCACGAATAATCACACGACAGTACAAAATTTACCTCGATAAGAACATCGCCAAAAACGCCACCAACTCGTACCGATCGCTGCCATGATACGGACCCATCACGAACTGGGCAGCATTGCCCAACTTCTGGCCTGTCCTCGCCTGCGGCGTGCCGTAGAACTGGCGCAGCCACCCACCGTACGTCCCCTTCCGGTGCCTCTTCGTCTCCGCCAAAATGTCCAGTAGCTGCGTCTGCAACAACCGCTCCTCCCCGCTTAGCCGGGTCACCTGTGCATCCACCTCCCCGTGTATCGGCAGCCCTGTCAGCATCAACACATCGAGTAACGTCGGCCCGATCTCCCCGAACTCGGTCACGAACGTATGCGACTGCGTGCTCCATCTTGCCAGCAATCGGGTCATCCCTGGAGTATCCCTATATAACTCCAGGCCCCTCGCCGTAACATTGATCGCCGGTAACAGCCCTAGTGCCTGCAACACCTGCGCCCTCACCGGTGTCTCCAACATATGCTCACACCAAAAGTCCCACCCTACCGGCATCGCACTATGGCCCTTGAACATCACCGGCGACCAAGGTATGTCCTCTCTCCCAATCAACAATGCCGGTACATACCTCGGCGACATCACAGGCGCCTCCGCCGGGCTCGGCGCGCGAAGGTAGGGTGACGACAGCCGAGGCTCCTCTCCCATCGACGGACCACCCCACGGTGTCCTGAACGCTCCGTCTGCCACACGAATGGCCAACTCCCTCCACAGCTCACGGTCCGGTACACACGGTACTACTCCCCTCACCCCCAGCAATGTGTTTGTCTTATCTGGCTCCGGATCGTAGGACCTCCTACCGCCATCATCAAAGGTCAATGGCACTGCCGCCTCGACACCCACTGACGGTATGGCCTCATCGACTGGCGGCGCCGGCACAGGTACAGTCATCATATCCCGCGGCGATCGCGATGTACCCGCCGCGGCCCCTCGCGGCTTCGCCCACATCTTCTGCCGAACTTTTTTCGCTGCTGGCGTCGCTCCGGGCTGTGAGGATGGGACTTGGGCCTGTCGGACACCCTGCGTGACCGACCCCCCATGACTGGCCGACCCCCATGTGTGGCCGACCCCTCACGTGCGACCGACCCCCCGTGGATGGCCGACCCCCCATGTGCGGCCGACGCCTCTCGTGCGGCCGACCCCCCGTGGCTGGCCGACCCCCCTTGCGCGGCCGACCCCCCTCGCTGGGCCGACCCCCCTTGCCCGGCCGACCCCCCTCGCTGGGCCGACCCACCTTGTCCGGCCGACCCCCCTCGCTGGGCCGACCCCCCTCGTGCGGCCGAGCCCCCGTGGCTGGCCGACCCCCCTCCCCTCGCAGAGCCACCGACTGGCCGACCCCCTGGCCCCGACGACCCCTCTCCCACTTCCACCTCTTCTCTCACCATCCCTTTTTCTCTCTTTCTTTCTCTCTCTCTCTCTCTGACTTACGTAGGCACAAATGGCGGTGCCTCCGCTCCTGCCCCCCTCCGCTCCTTATATAGGGGTGGGCAATTTTCTTTTCTTTTTCCTTTTATTTTCTCTTTCTTTCTTTCTTTTTCTATTCTTTCTTTCTTTCTTTTCTTTTTCTTTCTTTTTTCCTTTACTTTACGCTCCCGTTCGCCGGCGCCTCGCCACAGTTTGTCGACCACGCACCGTCGCCGCTATGACCGCCGCGCGCCACCTCCACGACCTTCGTCGCACGCATTCACATGACAGCTCCGCGACAAGCCCCGTCGCCCGCGTGCCGTCTCCTCGAACCGCGTCGCTTGTGCCAACTCATCGCGCTCTCTACAACGCGCGCTCAATGCTAATGGTCACTTGATGCTCGTCACCGACCGTCCACAATTGCCATGACGACCTCACCAAATATTGTCCCCGCGACAATCGTCGCCATAGGCATGGAAGACCTTCAACCTACTCTCTAGAGTGTGCGGCATTCTGAAGGCTCCGCGCGTAGTGCTCCTGCACGAGGACCCCTCCTTGCGGCATGGGCTGAGCGCCAGCACGGGCTAGCGCCATCGCCGGCACAATCACACTACGGGATGGGCTCACAACCTGGAAGCCATCGCCGGCACAATCAACTACGGGATGGGCTCACAACCTTGAAGCCATCGCCGGCACAATCAACTACGGGATGGGCTCACAACCTTGAAGCCATCGCCGCCACAATCAACTACGGGATGGGCTCACAACCTTGAAGCCATCGCTGGCACAATCAACTACGGGATGGGCTCACAACCTGGAAGCCATCGCCGGCACAATCAACTACGGGATGGGCTCACAACCTTGAAGCCATCGTCGGCACAATCAAACTACGGGATGGGCTCACAACCTTGAAGCCATCGCCGACTCAATCAAACTGCTACACGGGCCCCCGCAGCAAGAGGGGCTGTAACCACATCGTTTATGCATGCGACGCCCGCTCGGGTTGCCCCTCCGCGCCCGCCACACGCAGGGGGCTTATGTTCATACCCTATTCTGGTCGCACCCCAAGACCCGCCAAGGGACCCACTTTGCACGACACATCACCCAGTCAGCGGTCAACTTTTCAACGCTCGAGGGCCGGTCAAAGCAACGCATGCTCAAGTCACGTGAACCATTCGTGAAGCGACTTCGGCGTGCCTTCCACCCCAAGGGGTCGGCCACCCTGTGGGGTCGGCCACCCTCGGGGTCGGCCTCCCTCTAGGGTCGGCCTCCCCCAAGGGGTCGGCTACCCTCTGGGGTCGGCCTCCCTCTGGGGTCGGCCTCCCTCTAGGGTCGGCCTCCCCCAAGGGTCGGCCTCCCTTGGGGGTCGGCCACCCCAATGGGTCGGCCACCCTCAGGGGGTCGGCCACCCAAAGGGGTGGGGGGTCGGCCTCCCTCTAGGGTCGGCCTCCCCCAAGGGGTCGGCCACCCTTGGGGGTCGGCCACCCTCGGGGGTCGGCCACCCTCTAGGGTCGGCCTCCCCCAAGGGTCGGCCTCCCTTGGGGGTCGGCCACCCCATGGGGGTCGGCCACCTGCCTTGAACACCGACGCCGTCACCTTTGACCGTGCCCCATTGTCACGACGACCGTCGCTCGCGGCCGCACTCCGCCATAGTCGCGACAACCGTCGCTCTCGGCCGTGCCCCTTCGTCGCGATGACCGTCGCCCGTAGTCTCGATGACCGTCACTTGTGGCCGCTCTGTCGCCATGACAACCGTCGCTCACGGTCGCGCGCCATCCACGCAACGACCCTCGTCGCTCGGAGATCACTCTGCGACCCTCGTCGCCCGCACTCAACCGCGCCCCATGCGCTGCAATCATGTTATATGCTTACGGGATAGGCTACTCCTCCAGGACACTATCTCCGCCAGGGTGCCTGCGTGACTAGCCTACGTGCTCTGGCACTGGGGGCTCGCGTCGGCACCCCTAAGGACTATGACCCCCGGGTCACTCCGAGATGGGAGCAGGTCTTCGGAAGGGCATCTTGCCTAGTCCACCTGGCAGCTGGGCGTCGGGTCTTCCCCACCGCTGCCAGGACCGTGGGATTCAGTAAGGGCTTGGACTGGAGGCTGGGGCAACGGGCTACTCTGACCATGCTACCGCGGCATGATCAGTCTCCTCAGACAGGCAGAGAGACGTCGCAAGGGCAGGGCAGCACGAACTTAGGGACCGGCAGTCCAACGGAGGGTCAGTGCTTTGGCCCCCTGGCGACGTGTCGTTCCCAGGGGGTGACACATGTCAACTTATGACACATGCACATTTTTGCCTATAAATAGTGGACTTTGGAGCTTTTTCAAGGATCTTTTTCTCATTTGGACTTTTCACTTTCTCTCTCTAAAAGAAACATTCTCTCTGGAATTCTAGTGAGAGAAATATACTTGAACTCCCGTCTACGGACCCTGGACGCCATACCCTCATCACGGACTGTAGACTGTCGGTCCTGTTCATCGTCACCCTGCCTGCGCAGCACTGCCAGCCCTCACGACCTGTCTGGGGAGCCTTGTCCTCGGCCCTTGCGCCGTCCTTGCTGTCTCCCACGTTGCCTACCTGGAAGCCAACTCAGACCGCATCCTTTGTGGCACCTCCACGTATCATCGAACCATTTTCGGCACCATCAGTGCCCAGTATTGGTATAAGGATAATTGCTTGACATGTACCTTGGGATTTCAACTTGGATAAGGATGAGGATCACGTGCGAGGATCGTACGGGTTTATGCCGGCCTTTAAGAAAGGCAGCTCAATTTTGGTTGCTACCCTCTGCGCACAGTATGCAGGTAAGAGTTTGGCAGGTACCGGGGAAGAACAGGTGAATCACATGTCCGAGGGTTTCTGATGTACATGCTCGGGGAGACCCTCTACAGCAATGGCGATTACTCTGCACAACTGTGGTGTTTGAGGGTGCTAGAGGATGTGGGGCGGATTCATGAGTACAACTGGGGGGTGTTATCACTTGCACACTTTTATCACTCTATGGGATAAGTGCCACGTCTCTACCAATCTTCTAGCTTCATGAGATTGAACGACATTTGGGAGGAATGCCCAACTCCGCTTCCATTTTGCTGGCTGTAACTACTTAAGAATTCTTTACTAACCAAACTCTCATTGCTCACTGCTGTCTCTCTACAGATTTGGGCCGACAAGGTTCTACAGCTACGTCCCCCATTTTTGGAAGAGAAGGCTATTCAGTCGGAGCCGGCCATGTATTAGTGGAACCTTAGGTTCGAGTGCATTCGCTTGACCTGCGAGGTCTATCGAGGCTGTTTGAACAACTACACCCAACGACCTGTATAATTCTTGCAACACTCGTTTTTATATTTCTTATGTTTATCTCCATCGCTCAATCTCTTCATTTTCGTGACTTAGGGCTCGCTCTCAAAGTGGCACACATAGATAGTTTAAGTTGATGACTTGCGGCTTACCACGAGTCAGGCATAGCCAGTCTAACTCTCTCATGAAGAATTTTATCTAGGTATGCGATTGCTACCTCAACACCATTTGGATCTTGAGCCTAAGATCCTAACTTGTGCACCTTTGGAGATTTACAGAGCGGGGACTTTGAGCAGAGTGGACCAACAGGACTTGTTAAGGGGTACAGCGGTGGGTCGAGTCAGGTGTGCGACTGACCCGGGTCCTTATGAGACATTAGCTTGGGAGGATTTGGCACCTTATTTGATTGTTGAGTGGGAAAAATATAACCAAGGTGCCCGAGCAGCGAGGAAGGAAGTTGAGGATGATGGCAAGGATGAATACCTAGATAGCCTCTCTTTCCCCCATAGATTGCTCTTTAGTATATATGTTACAATCAGATGGAGATCTTGGGTCAGGGATATTCCCTAGCCCAGAGCGTGACTCTGAGGTGTTTGGGATTGAGGACCTAGTTTTAATGAAGACGTCAATCTCCTCACCTTCATCTTGCAACTCCCTCTTTTTTTTAGATATTAATTATCGTTCTTTACTAGTCTGAAGTAGGTACTTGAAGGGTGCATACAAAATGATCCATTGCCTGAAAGAGATGGTTGCATCGCTGAATGCGTATATCATGTATCAGAAGCTTGTAGATAAGATTTCCATGCCATGGCCATCTACATCGTAATCGGACGAGGGATCGAAAACTCAGCAGCATGGAGCTCACTCGGGATGACCCGACCACGAGTCTTCACCACCACTAGAAAGTAGATCAATCCCCTGGAGAGGAGGCAAGGTGAAGATAAGGGTGACTAGTAGGCTTGCTCCCCAGATTGGTCGTAGTCCCGCTTTAGAGCCGAAGAAGGGTAAGAGACCACTGAGTGCCGATAAGGGCAAAGCCCCTGTTACATCGGTATCGAAGGTAAAAAGAAGATGCCCGTTTGCTGATCTCAAGGGGTGAGGTGAAGAGTACGTGGGTGACCCCTCGATTATGGGGAAGGATTACGATACAAGAGCTGACTTTAGTGCTTTCTTCCTTGGATTCTAAGTATGATGATTCAGAGGATGGGCTTGCATATAACGTGAAGATCACTCTATCTCCACGGTAAGTGAGCTGCCCAAAGAGACCGAGGATAGGTCATTTAGAGTTTAGTTCTAGGGGTTTTCCTTTATATTTTAGGGATTTAAAAATTACAAATCTGCAATATTAAACTATTAGTAAACCATCAATTCAAAAGTTTTTCTATCTATATTATTCGTATATAAATGTACACGCATAGCACGGAAAAGAGTATGGTAACAAATCATGTATGGATTGGTTAAGAAACGAGTATAAGGATTGGCCAGGAAACAAACCAAACTCTGTCAAATTTCACAAAAGACAGGATAAGCGGCCGGTTGACCATAATGAGATTTGTTGGCAAGAAGTTTATTGGCCGGTTGGCCAGAATGAGTTTTTTTCTGCCAACACCTACTATGCCATTAAATTCTAAGGAATATCGAATGGTTGATTAGATGAGGCTTTTTCTTTCGAGAAAAACCTGCCAGTTTTTTTAAAAACCGTCCAGTTTGCTGACCAGTTTCTTACTTCAATACCCTAGACAACTTAGGTTTTTCGTTCTCTTAGTACAAGGGATGTAACCTTCATAAATACAGACTCTTGAAGTACGGCTTCAACATGTAGATCCCAATGGCTGCAAATGGAGAAAACCCGCTAGCTTTTGAGATTCAACAATGGTCCTTTGCCAATTCTTTCAACAAGGTAGAGCTTATTCACCTAGTCGGTCGTTTCTGCTTGAAATATGTGCACTGTCTCTGTTCATGAAGACATTCTAAGGGTCCCTTGCAAATTTTCGGATCCCCCAAACCATGATTTGGATTCAGCCTTGATGAACTTTACCCTTTATATGAAGAATTTTCAGCTTTAATGGATCTTCCTAATAACCCGTAGCTATGCCCATTATCCAAGATAGATATCACATGCCCCTCATGCGCCTTCTCGAGACCACTATGAACGTACCTAATCTTTCATTATGGGTAACTACATCATTCTGTCTTCAATCATTGAACACTGTTTTGATAAATGGGATAAGTATGATAAACATCATTCCCCATCCTTTTAGATATCGTTTCTGTGCCAAAGAGTTACAAATACATCTCTAAAAGCTCCAATTTCAGGACTAAAATTTAAGGGGAAGAGTTAGGAATTTTTTTTTTTACCTTGCCCTAGCTTTGTTTTCTTGTCTCCCGCTCTCTCAATTTCAGGTCAAAAAAGAAGCTGACAGATTGTGTGACGGGTACCTCCTAATACTTCCTTTATATGTAGTTGCCCTAGGTTGAAATAATTCTAAAGACCCCCTCATCTTTAGCTATTTTCTCGACTGATCCACATTCCCTTAAAAGACTCCAAATGTTTGACTTAAAGTGAGGAATAATAAAATTTTCTGACATATAAAAGTTTCATCGGTGAAAATAAAGTTTCAAGCGATACATGACATGAGAGTCTGCAAGCCGTCCTTCTTCTGAACCTTTCTTGATATAGGCTATCTTCTTGAGGGCTTATTTCCTCTCTTTCTTTGTGGGCTTGTATCCTAACCCAAATTGATCTTTCTTATTCTCGAGGAAAGGAAGCTAGGAAACCCCTGACAATTACGGCCTTAGCCATTTCGTGGAAGAATATGGAGTTTCCTCATCATGGGGAGTATCGTGGTGTTGCAGTGAGGTGCGAAATTGAGAAAGTTTTCAAGGAAACAAACTTCCTTAAACACTAAACATTGTATTAGGTTATCAATCTTGAACCCACTGAGAAGCAGGTGTAGCGAGTCATGCAGGATTGTGAAACTGTCCTTTTCATCTTCCATAGGTCCTATCCAGGTAACTAGGTATCTCCCATGATTATAGAAACAACTTTGTCAAGTATAAACTTGACCTTCTGATGCACTTTAGAGGGGATCTCTTTAACCGAATGGATCCATGGCCTTCCAAGCAAGAGATTAAAGGCAGCAGGAATGTCTAACACCTGATACTCTACTTCAAAACTAGCTACTACAAGTTTCATAGAAAGCTTAACTGTGTTGATGACCTCTCGTCTAGTGTTGTCATCGACTATTAATGCTTTACTGGAAGGAGTGAATTATGAGGGTTCGACACCAAGGGCTTGAACATAACGCAAGGGACATACATTAAAGGTCGAACCATTATTTATAAGAGGGTTCCTTAATTAAGGGAGCTCTCTTATCAAGAGCCTGCATGTGATATGAAGTAGGTCATTATGGCTTGGTCCTAACTTTAGCAAATCGGTTGCGGAAATTATAAGAACATTTTTGTAAGGAATGGCTCTGTGCACATTAGACAACTCTTCCGGTTGGGTCTATATAGGGACCGACCTTGCTGAGCTATTTAATTAGGACCTACCTATGGGAGTAAGAGGTGGAAAACATCCCCTACTAGAGATATTGGCTTATATCTTTTTCAATTGTTTGAACACTTCATCATCTAGCAGGTCTTGGGAAGACAAAGGGGCTGACACCACTGAGTCTCTTGTAAGCTCGACCAGACCAAGTCAAATATGACACAACACTATTGGGCCTAAACATAAAACACGTGTCTTCATCATATTCCTCCTTTCTATAGAGAAAATTTCACCTTCCATCAACTTTTCCAAGAGATCGTATCATAAAATTCTAGTAAGGGATCATAAAAGAAAACAGACGAAACATTCACATACTAAAGGACTGGTGTTACGAGTGTAAGAGGATCTAGCTGGCAAGGGTTTATTTCTTATGTTAGGCTTAGCTAGAGGGGAGACTTCACCCTTATTGATAAGGTCTTGGATAGCACGTGGGAGGGTGATACATATATCCTTAGGGTGGCCTTTTCCTTGGTGGTGGGCACAAAAAGCTTGAACATCATACTCTTTAGGTTTCACTGGTGGAGTCGGAGCATGGGGTAACTTGGATATCATACATCTCCGTCACAATTGCTCGAACACCTTGGCCAACAGAGCATTCAATAAGTAAACTTCCAACTTGCTTCCGTCCTGGCTTCCCAGGATACAACATGCTACACTCGGACATTGTTGACATTATCAGGCTTAGGTTGGGCATTGGAGTTTATTATGCCGCCTCAATAACCTTCGGGCTTCATTTCTTTAAATATTGCCCCTTTGTTGATGGCGTCCTCAATTTTTAATAAGGATCCCATCAAAGCCTTGAAGGATGTATGACAGTGTTCATAAATGTATTCGTGGTATACTGGCAACATATTGTTCCTCACAATGTTGAGTTTGCTCTTCCTTCATGGGGCCGTTGACCATTTGAGCAGCCCTATTTTTTCATCTTTTTATGAAAGCGAACACTGACTCCCTTGACTCCTACATAGTGGAATCCAAATATCTCCCTATGACAATAAATTTGAGTTATACTCATACTGCTTCATAAATTCCCGTACTACATTTTAATGTGTTCATAATCGAGCTTCATCTAGGGTGAGGGAGAAACCATTGAGAGGCAATTCTTGTCAGGGTGCGGTGAATGAGTTGCATCAGCTGGTAGTGATTGACTCCATAAAGGGCTAATGCATGTATGGACATCTTAACATGGATTTTTGGTTCAGTGGTTCTATTGAAAATTTTCATCGGGCACCTTAAACTTAAGCAACAGTTGGTCTTCGGGGTTTAGAGAGAGGGCACTAAAGTTCATTAGGCTAGCTGCCAATCTCATCCAGGCAACCTGGGATTCAAATGCAGTCAATTAATCTTTCCATTCTGAAGCAATGAGTCTTCTTTCTTCATTCTCCGACTCATATTACCACTCAAACTTAGCTTTCTTGTTATCCTCTTTCTTCTTTGTCTTAGACTCATTTTTCTGCTCCCTTTTACCCTTCTTTCTAAGGTTTTTGATATCCTCGTAGGTTCTCGCCTACTGGTTTGCCAAGGCTAGAATATCGGTCTGAAAGTCCTTATGTAGTTCGCTAATGATTGGAACCAAATCCACTAATTGAGGGTATTCTTCAACCGTTTGATTTCGTGTGAGTTTCCTGGATGAATCCCGATACCAACCTTTTTTACCCTTAACTGTATAGAAAATTAAAAAAATTAAGCACATAAGACATATATATATATATATATATATATAATTGGTAGGTTTATATCCTTATGGGAGTAGGGAACTGATTATCTGTTGGGTTCTGACTAACCTTTCAATAACTTGGTGAGTTAATCGGCCGATTTAGTCAACAATGTTATTTTGGGACTATTTGAAAAACTGTGGGAAGGTTAGGATTCTGACTAATTATCTAGTAACCCTCAGGTTGGTCAATGGGTTAGAGGTTTGGAAATTTGAAAACCTTTGGGAAGGTTAGGATTATTACTAACTGTGTAACATTATGGATTAATCGGCCGATTCTTCAATGGATTGGAGGTTTGAAATTCTAAGAAAGTTATGGGAAGGTCAGAGTTCTGATTAATTGTCCAGTAACCTTCTGGGTTAACAAGCTGGTTAGTTAATAGGTTAGAAGTTTTGAATTCTAAAACCTCTGGGAAGGTTAAGGTTTTGACTAACAGTGTGGTAACCTTGTGGGTTAGCTGGCCAGTTAGTCAATGGGTTGAAAGTTTTGGATTTGAAAGTTTTGAGAAGGTCCTAACTGTCTGGTAACATTGCTGGTTAACCGTCCGGTTAGTTGTGCGGGAACTGGCTGGTTAGTCAGAGTCTTCCCTTTTTTTTTCTTGCTTAAGTACCAGCTAGCTTATAGAATACCGGCCAGTTTCCTGCTAGTATGACATAGGCCAAATACACATTCCTAGAAAAAAGTAGAACTATAAAATGGTTCGGGTGTGCGTTTTTCTCTCATGAGCTTAAGGTCACTCCATTGGCTTGATTTGTACGATATAGCTCCCACCTCTAACTCAGGTAGTTAATATGTGTGATCACGGTCACGGGTAAACAAGTCATTTAATATTCCAAGAAACCATGAGCCCTTTTAGTACTAGGCATTAGAGCCGAGAGTACAATCAAATTGGCCAGATAACTAGTAAGTCTGTGGGTTTCAACCATTGCCTTAGAGTGGGTGGGTTTGGGACACTTGTGCGCGTGTGTGATGCACAAAATAAATCCTAGACCCAAGAAAGGTCTAAAATTAGGAGTCGCCATCTTAGTTTATTAAAAAAATAGGAAAATGAGAAAAACCCTACAAAACTCTAAATCATCTAAAAACTATAGATCCATGGAACCAGAAATAATAGGTTCGGGAACTATGTCACAAGACGAGAAGGTGTTAGACACCTGCCATAAGCTTTTAGTCGCTAATTTATTTTTATTGATTTTTGGCATTACACACACACACACACACACACATATATATATATATGCATAACACAAATCCTAATCGTAATTCTACCTTAGATTTAATTTGACAGCAGGGATCAAATGACCTATGTATTTGGTAGGACAAACCAGAATCAAAATCATTATAGTTCAAGCGGACCCTATAGGAGGCAACCTGCATTTTGGTCTGAGACTAAGGGAGCACGTTAGGAGTGTCACTGAGGGAGCACGTTAGGAGTGTCACTATGCCAACATCACTTTTTAATCTTAAGCTGAACCCACATTTTTCAACTCTTCCTAGTAACTCTACTATCTGGCATACTCATCACTTGTCCAAAAGCCTTGTAAGTTAACTCATAGGTAATCATGTTGTCTCGGGCATGGCACAATCTTAAATATGGGTAGAAGTTAAAATGGCATGATTAATTGGACTTGTCAAGACCTCTATCGCAACCTCTATATATATTACACAAACACAGTTGGTATAACCTCTTAATGGACATGTTGGTTTTGGAGTGGCACAAACACAACTGACAACCCTTTTGGCCCTTTATAACATACATGATCTGAGGGGAAGTTTTTCGACGTCTTGTGTTTTGAGACACTATAACATGCAATCAAAGGGGTGGGACAGAGAATGCATTACATCATAAAGTATTTGACCTGGTTTAACAACTGCTACCCAATATTCAGGGGATCCTTTCCCCAAAACTATACATGTAATGCTGGAGAAACCAGGTCGAATACTTTGTGTGTATGTATGTGTGTATTTTCTACATAAAATTTGTGTTTTTTGCAAGGATATAATAAGGTTCCCCATGCTGGGTCCATGTCGTGTTAACCCATAGTATATTGCTATATTTGGTGTCCTAGTCGTTTCGCGTTTGCTGTGTCGCAATTTCACTGTTCAATATACGTCTGGTGTAGAACTGGTCTTACAGCCTATAAGTCCAAGCTTGCTGCAAATTAGATATCGAATATTCCATCTAAGAAAGTAGCTTGAGTTTTATGATACCAGATTCGTTGAGAATGGGCATGGTATTCTAGATTAAGGCCCCGTTTGACAAAATTTTTTTCCCTCTTTTTTTTTCAGTTTTAAAAACTGAAAAAAAAAGAGCGTTTGGTAACCATTTTTTTTCAATTTAAAAAATCAGTTTTTAAACTGCAGAGTAAAAAAAAAAACTCTAAAAACTGGTTTTTTTTTTCACTTTTGGTTTTTTTTTTTCGACCACCACCACCACCCTCCCACCGCCGGCAGCCACCTCAGGCGACCACCGCCGGAGACTGCCGGCCGCCGGCAGCCACCTCCGGCCGCCGGCGACCACCGCCGGAGACTGCCGACAACCACCTCCGGCCGCCGGCGACCGCCGGCGACCACCGGCAGCCACCTCCGGCCGCCGGCAGCCACCGCCGGAGACTGTCGGCAGCCATCTCCGGCCGCCGGCGACCACCGCCGGAGACTGCCGGCAGCCACCTCTGGCCGCCAGCGACCACCGCCGGAGACGGCCGGCAGCTACCTCCGGCCGCCGGCCACCACCGCCGGTGACTGCCGGCAGCCACCTCCGGCCGCCGGCGACCACCGCCGGAGACTGCCGGCAGCTACCTCCGGCCGCCGGCCACCACCGCCGGTGACTGCCGGCAGCCACCTCCGGCCGTCGGCCACCACCACCACCACCGTCGACCACCGCTACGCCCCACCACCGCCACTGCAAACCACCAAAAAAAAAAAGTCAAAATAAAAAGGGTTACCAAACACCAAAAAAAAAAACCTCAAAAAAAAAAGGGGTTATCAAACACCCACTTGTTTTTATAAAAAAAAAAATTTAAGCTGCTCTTTAAAAAACTGCTCTTTAAAAACTGAAAACCAAAAAAAAAAATTTGTCAAACGAAGCCTAAGTTCCCGACTCTTGGTAGCTTACATAGGAAGCTGTGGTAGCAACACGAAAAGACAAAAAAACTTGTGTTAGTTTGGAATAAATTGTTTGAACAGCCATTGTTTGAACCACCACACTGTAAGGAATGTATGTGGTCAATTGTTGTTTCATGTAATTTTCTCTTGAATGCTTGCTCATCCATTTGGATTCAGATTGCTATGAAGGAGCTTCGGCAGCGGAAGATACCCTTCACCATCCGCCGCTACCTGCCAGATGGAAGGTGAGATTCCAAGTTCATTACTATTGCTTTCTTCTTTCTGAGTCATACAGTCTTTGTTCTTCTTTTCTCTCACATATGCTCTCTGTGAAAGAAAATATTTCTATTGGCTTTGAACATTCCAGTTATGAAGACTGGGGAGTTGATGAATTGATTGTTGAAGACTCCTGGAAGAGACAAGTTGGAGGTGATTAGTGTGTTTGTCTGCTTGTTCTTGAAACTAATGTATCTTGGAAGTGTGTGGAGCTTTGGTGCTGAACCAATTAATGTAGTGGAACTATGAACATAACAAGTAGCCACTTACGCGCGCCTTGGTTTCTGATACCTTATGTTCAGGTCATGCTCAAGTTATATTTCTGGACTTGAACGCTCAAAAAAAAATTTTTTTTTTGGGTGCTTTAAAGATGTACATGAGCACTAAACTTTCGGCTGCCATGAGCTTAAGCTTGCACGTACACTGACAAAGTAATTGATGGTTAAACCTTGAAAGGATTAATTGCGCATAAAATCCCCGTGGTTTTGTTTCTTGTGCATAAAATGCCCTATTTTTTTATTTTTTTTTTATGGTTCGCATTGCCCTTCACTCTTATTCTATTGCTTCATGCACCAATTGACGATAAGAACTTGTTACTACTTCAGTTTTCTAATTTTTGGGCAAAATAACAATATAAGTCAAGATGTTAGCCATATCATCACAGTTTCTAGGGTTTCATCAACTTTCCCTAATTCTCACCATAATTGCACAATTAATTGAGTCCAAACACTGCACGTTTTTGTTATGGTTTTGGTTTGTGGCGGCAGGTTTTTGCTGTTTTTGGTGGAGGTTATGGAGAGTTAAAGGTGTTGGCAGGTTTGTGGTGGTTTTCTTGGTGGCAATTATATAAGATCTTGGAGGTTGTAGCAGGTTCGTGCCCTTAGTTTAGTGGAAGTCTTGGGTGGTTGTGGTGGCTTTGTAGTGGCAAGCTTATGTTGATTGATGATGGTATAGATATAGATGGGGGGGGGGGGGGGAGGGAATGTGTGGAGAAGGTGCCAGCGGTTGTGATGGTGGTCGTGGCGAGTGATGGTGGGTTTGGAAAAAATGACCGTCAATTTTGACGCGAATTGTGGAAATTAAATTTCGACAGACCTCAAACGAAAGGGTTTTATGTGCAGTTAGTTCCCTTTTGGAAACCTTTGTTTCTCGATGCCATTGTGGACAAAGATCACTCTTTAAGAAGCAGCAGAACTTCTCTTGAATTATTCCAGTAATTTAGTGAGGTGGAGATTAGTCTAGAAAAGGAAGTTTTGACGATGTTGTAAGATTTTTGTTGGATGTTTGCATCACTTGGAGATTTCTTTCATTACGCGATTATTTATCAAATCAATTCTCCTGTTGTTTCCATAAAGGAAATTCCAAGTCTCCTGTTGCAATCTATTTGCACATAAGTACCTAGCCTTGTTTTTCTTGTAGTTGGTGTTGCACCTTTAAAGTCTAATTCTCCTTCACTAATTATTGTGTGTTCCATTTTAATTATTTGACTGGATAGCAACAAATGCTATTTTTTGTGATACAGGCAATGATTCATAGCTTAAACATTATTTTCTTTTTTGCATCATTTGATAAGGCAATGATTCATAGGTTACGCCACACTGAATCAACAATAGTAGCATTGGATAAACAATTTAGAAGAGCGGTGGTATCGCGGTGGAGCCTGATATTAGAGGGTTTGATATTCGGCGGTATTAGTCAGTGATGGTGGCGTTTGTGGTCATCAGTGGTTATGATGGTTGACTGTGTTTGTGGGTGTTGGTCACTGATGGTGGTGGTGACGCTCTGTCGCTTTGGTGGTCAGCGGTTTTTGTAAGTTTGGTGTTAGGGTGTGTTGATCATTGGTGGTGGCCTGCGGTCAGTAGCTAGCTGTGGTAGTTGAAAATGTTTGTAGTTTGGTATTCAGAGGTGGTGGTCATTGGTGGCGGTGGTGGGATGGTCAAGGAATATGGTAGTTGACAATGTTGGTGGTTTGATGTTCTTGGGTAATAAGTATTTGTGATGAATATTGAAAAAAAGAAAAAAGAAACATAAAATGTTTTCAATAAAAGTTGAAAGGTGTATCTAAAAAATTAAAAATAAATAAACTTAAAAACTCAAAAATATAGGGTAGTGTTTGATAGAATTTTTGTTTTCAGTTTTTTCTCTAGTTTTGTAAACTGGAGAAAAAAAACACGTTTGACAGAATTTTTATTTTTTTTCTCTTTCAGTTTTGAAAACCAATTTTTAAAGTGGGACTGTTTTTGAAATTTTCATTTTGGAGTTTTGAATTTTTAGTCTTGGTTTTGTTTTGAGATACAACCTTTAAAATTTGTTAGAAACAAAAGCAAAAAAAAAGCATCATTTGAAAAAAAACCTCCCATCACAACACATAGCACCACCACGACCACTAAGCCTGGAATTGCATTGCCACCACGGCTAGCAATCATCCTCCCTCCCACCTCCACCTCACGACCACTATCTCCATTATGTCCACCATTAGTTCCTCCTCTCGTTGCCGTTGCTGTCGTCAATTACATCTCCACAAATACTATCAATCTCTCGCCATCACCATGACCCACCACTACCGCCACAACATCTTGACAACCATAACCGTTGCCAACGTCCCACCACTACCGCCAACACCACAATCAAGCACCGTCGGCACGAATTGCAACCCCCGACCATAGCCTTCAGAATGAATTGCCGATCACACACACCTACGGCCACCAACGACCACCAATTGCCAATCCATGGCACGATTCCTAATAATCTGCCAATGAATCGTCCAACCACGACCACCAATCGCACACCCACGACGCCGACTTGTTAACGTCCCTTGCACCCCGCCACTAAGTGCCCCCATCGCTATGGCGTGCACCTCTCGTCTGCAGTAAATTGGACTAGAAAAATAAAGAGGGTGGTGGTGGCTGCAGATGATAGGGTGGTGATGTATACTTGCCCGGAGCCACTTTACCACCATGAGATCTGGAGTTTTAAGGGTCCATAGTGTTAGATCTGACTGTGGAGGACAAGTTGTCGCGATGAATTAGTTTATGGTGGCAATGGGAGGTGGTGTTGTGAGTTTGACAATTTAAGGGTGGAGGTGTTTTGAAAACATTAGGTGCAAAAAGAAATAAGATGAGGGAATAAGGAAAGAAAAGAAAAACAAATCAAAACAAAAAACACTCAAACAAATACTTCCTTCTTTTTGTAAAAACTAAGAACAAAAATAGGTTTTTCTATTTTGAAAAGTACAAACAAAAAACTACAAGGGTTTCAAACAAACATGAAGTTTTTCAAAACGGTACCATTTTGAAAACTGATTTATAAAACTATAAGGGAGAAAAAACTAAAACTGTCTGTCAAACGACAATATTTTTTCAGTTTTTAAAACTAAAAAAGAAACTGAAAATAAAAACTATTTCGAACGTTACCTTAATTAGCCAACACTTTGCAAAAAAAATCCTACATGAGTTTACCAAATACTATAACAAATGGTTACATGACACGATTCCATTAGATTTTATCTTGAGAAGTTGCATTTTTCATTAATCTCACCAGTCATCCATAAATGTTTAAATAGTACAAAATTTTCATTGTTTTGTTTTTTATTTTATTTTTCTGGTCTAGAGGAGCTATTGACATCGAGCCCTAACACCAATTCCATGTATTGATACGTTTATATATTTAATATAAGTACAATTTTATTCATCATGCTTAATGGATGGGGCTGTCATCCAATCTCATTTCATTTCACTTGATATATATCTTTCTTATGCTTCTTATAAAAAAAATAAAATTTATTCAGCATTTGTATATCTATCTACTAATAATAGTTTTGTATTTTATAATAAAAATGGGTATGTATCTACAATTATATATTTATTGTAACTACCAGGATTTTTTTATCAGAATACTTGTGTAAGTTACGTATCAAAATGTATTGTGACTTTGAATTAAATAGTGGGCCTAAAAATCAATTTAAACTTCTTTCTTTTTGGAAAGTGAGTTATACTTTTGAGATTCGATGACCCAATTTAAATTTGGGCTTTAGTTTAACTCATTTATAAAGTTAGAGAATTTTGGAACATAATAGGTATTTTGCAATTCTTATTGTTTTATGAATATAATTAGATTCCAATTAAGTAGATGACTTATGTACAATATATTTCCCAGGAGCACCATAAACTTTAAAAGAGCCTCTAAAGAATATCTAGGAAGAACACTCTTCATATTTTGGTCATTACCTTGAGATAAGTGCTTATTTTGATATTGGAATTGAGATTTTTTTTTTGGTAAGAACTACATAAACTATTGTGATTGGTAGAGTGTAATTGAAAATTTTGATATTATTATATTAAGGTTTTTGATATAATTTGTTTGAGGGGATCAAGACTTGAGTTGATTTGCGCAATTGAGGTAAAGATTTTCTCACGCATTTACCCATCTGAATTCTGACTATTTATCCGTTTGTTAATCGATTTATTGTTTAGAGATATTGAAACCAATAAAATTACCCTTGAGGGGGGCGGGTGAATAGGGTTTTAAGACTACTTTAAAAAATAAACAAGTGATCACAACAAACTTAGAGAAATTATGAAGAACACTTAGATAGCTTCAAAAAACAATCCTCAAACATAATATCCCAAATAAGCAATCTAACCAATCTCAACATAAGTATAAAACAATAATGTAAAGAGAGAAGGGTTTAGAGATACTTGACGCTTGAGATTTAGATGATTCGGATCGAATTACCCTCAAGCCTACATCCACCCCTTCAAAGAAGTCCCTTGAAAGGCCCTAGAATCCACTAGAATGATCTTCTTTACGGGTCAAGATCGAACCTCTTACAATCCCTTGATGCTATGCCCACATCAAGAACAAGCTTTGAAAGACCCAAAGCTCCAAAACTTGATAACCCCAAGCTTTGATACAAGAAACTTTAGATGAAGAATTGTGTACAAAGATTCACTCTCAAGAAGTAGATGAGTATAAGTTTAAGCTCTAGAACAAGAGAGATGAGTATATGTGTATCATCCCAAAATTTTCTAAAATGTTAACACTCAATCGATCGATAACACTAAGACAATATTGTCCTTAACCTCAATAAATAATGCAACAAACTGTCAGAGCAACTATCCATCAATCAAACTATACTCTCAATCAACTGTCATAATTGAAATACCAAGCCTAAGTCTAAGAAAATTTAAACAATAATATTTACCCATGCAGGGGTTCTAACGATCAATACTAAACTTAAATTTAAATTCCTTAGTTAGCTCGGCTCTAATCTGTGCAGGCAACCTCAATCTAATGCTGGCTATCACCTGCAAAAAGGAAGTCAAAGGAGAGTGAGCTTTCGAGAGCTCAGTAAGGTCGATCAAAGATTTAAAATCACAAAATGATTTAGATAAGTTTTCATATAAAAATTTTAAAGAGTATTTTCAATGACATACAACATTTAGACAAAGATGAACAAAACGAATGATTTTACATTCAAGCCCAACAACATCTTTTTTTCGAGGGATTTTGCTTTCGGTGAAATCACTACAATACGATATAAACATAGGGATGAGTATTCAACTCAATCCCTTAAATAATAGTCAGTTGAAACACTTCGAATATAATAAAGCATGAATGGATAATATTCAAAACAGTTCAAGTGTAATAAAACATAAAGAGGAAACATTAAACATGAGCAGTACAGAAGCAAAGTCAGCCCGGCTGTGCTCGATCGCTTTACATATGGATATGTATACTGACTAGTCCATTTAGGTACTAGTTAAACTCATCCAACAGACCATCCTTATAACGCCAACAATATAGACCATCTTTATGGCCCCCAAGTTACTAACTCATGTCAAAATTGAGAAACAATAAATAGAATTCAAAATATTTTATGATAATTGAATCGATAAAACAGATAAGAATAAACAAATTAAGAGTTCCAAACGATCGCTTAAGGTTCAAGTTAGGATTTCACTAGCAAAATTCAAATATTTTCAGGAAAATTTATAAAACAATAGTTCAATAATTTTATTTTTTTTTGCAAAGCCATTAAGATCAAACATAAGGATTCAAATAATGAGTAGGGTTCGGAGAGAAAATCCTTACCTCGGTCCAAGCTATGCGATGCTACAAACCTCGATCAATATTCACTGAATCAACCTAAATTTATAATTTATTCGTTAGAACACAATCTATGTCTAATATACTAGAAACCTTAATATCGACTATCCACCAAGTGCTCACTTCTAATCCCGATATCGCACGACTCGAAACGGGTTCCACACACGACCAACCTAGCTAACCGGAAATCATGTACGCTACTTAATGCGTAACTATATCCCAAAAAATCATAATAAATTTCAATAAAACACTTTTATAGCTTAAAGCATTAATAAGAGTCAAATATGAATTTTTTGAAATTTGAAATATTTTTGAATTAAAATAATTTCTTTAAATACAATAAAATATGTATAAGAATTATAGAAATTTAAATAAAAATGAAAAGGCACTAAAAATATTTTTAAATTATTCATTTTGCTAAAAACAATGCAATGAGGAAACCATAGAAAATCAACTCCAAAAATTACCAAATTCAAACTGAGTCTTATTTATACCATAAAGATATGATTGGAATTTTTCCTTGAACATTTTCAGGGTTTAAAGGCTCCAAAAGAATTTTACAAATTCTAATTTTACATAAAATATTAAAAATACATATGATTTTAGAAAATTATCAAATTTTACCAGAAATTCTAATATAGTCTAAGGTATCATAATTTAAAATTTCACATGCTAACGATACCTGCCCACTATCTAATGCACAAACGGAACATGACGCTAAGTATCGCACTATAAGACTCATTTCTTCTTCCCCTTCTCGGCATCCTCTAGCCATTGTACTCCCAAACCCACTTTTAAACCCAAAACAGGCACCCTTTACCACCCAAACATGTATTGCACACCATACACCATACACAGATTACATAGATATTACTCACCGATACACACATATACATTTCACACAAACACTTTCCATCTTCCACCCTTTCCTTCTCCATGCACACAACATATACAAAACCCAAACAACCCACCTTACACCAGTATCCACGCACCCAACTCCAACCATGCACGCTGCACCCAGTTTTCACACACTATACTCACACACATAGCACACACAAACACACACTCTCAGTACACACGCACACACACACACACACAGAGCACATAAAAACTGTCCTTGGCAGTCTCACCACGCACACACATACACTTTGCTTGCACATACCACTCACACGGCACATATCACTCACACATGTTGTACACCCACACGCAACCCATCTAGGATATACCTTCTCCATCAATCTCCCAATAAAATTTCATGCACCATTCATTCGCACATCACAAACACTCTTCCTGCCTTGCTGCTTATACCATTCACAATCACATTGTACATACACTACACACCCATATCGAACACTACACACGGCAGCCTCTCCTTCTCTCTTGCACCCATCATTTCTCTCTTGCACAGCCCATGGTTTCTCTATCTAGACCTACAACCAACACCAAATCTCACAGCTCCCTCAAACCCACACACGCACGCACACGACGACAGCCACGCCCCCACTTCACGCACTCTCACAAACTCTCTCGACAGATCCTAAATTACACCCATAAATACACACATATTACCCTATGCAATATTCTCTTCCTGGTTTTTCTTACTCTCAAAACCACAACCATCCCTCCTCAATACCCACCTATGCACGCACGTTCATTTGATCGCAACTCACACCCATAATACCCAACACGCATGGCACACTGCCGTAAACCACATACAACATCCCAAAGATAAATGATTTTGGAGAAAAGGTAGAAATCTTACCGGAAATATCTTGATCGCCGGAGTAAATCCGTCTCCCTCTCTCTCTGCCGAAACTTTGAAGATGAGAAATGGTGTAAAACGGCTGCTACTAAATGTGTAGGTTACATATAAAACCCTAAATAGTAAATTACCAAAGGCAGCCCCTCAATTTTTGTTGGTTATTCAAAGTTTACCCAACATTTTCTATTATAACGAAAACACCAAAAATATATTATTTACTACAGTTTTCATGCTAGGAAACTTTAATGTGTTTGATACGCTACCCCGCTTCCTTATTCGATGCTAAAAGTCGCTAAATGTATATCGAAAGCTAAAGTAGATGGTTAGCCGCTAAAAATTCACGTCGACGTAAAGTATAAAAAATTATTGTCGCTAAAACATTGCCCATAAAATTTGGTCATGCTAATCATCACTAAATATATCACTCAATATCACTTATAATGGCTATCAATAATTTACAACTTATGGTTCTTATAAATTTAGTCGCTAAAGGTTACCTACAAAATATCATCTTTGCAAATCAACTTATGTATTGCATATGAAAATCGTCGCTTAAAAATAAATTAAACCACTAGGCATTGTTATAACTCGGGGTGTTACAGTATGATGACTTATGAAAGTGTATATCTCTCAAATGTAAGCTCACAATAAAAACTCTCTTGAATTGGATGAGAAAACAATGAAGACCAAGAGAGATTGAACAATTGTTTTGATCTTTGAGTATATGCAAGATAAGAGAGATTTGAATGCAAATGATGAATGAAAACTATGCCCAAAATGATTTTAAATAGGTGTGGGAATTAATATGACCGTTTGGAAGTAAGTAGAGCATTAAATACGCCAAACAGTAAACGCAGTCGACTGCATTGTGCCATTGCAGTCAACTATATTCCCAAAGTAGCCATTGGAAATTCAAAATTTCCAACTTGCAGTCGACTGCTGGAAGTATTGCAGTTGACTGAATTGGAAAGCAGTCGACTGTATTCCTGAAAATGCAGTTTTCTTGTTTTCAAAGAAGGAAAAAAGTTTATGCATGCAAGGGAAACTTATGGACAAGTTTTAGGTTACAGTCATTGATAGGATCAACTCTCTATGTCTAGTTACAAAGAAGGGAGTAAACACGTTATAAACATCAATCGAAGAATTGCATCTTTAATGCGTTTCGTTGAGCATCTTTGATCGATTTGCTCGTCTAATTGTCTGTTTGCATGAGCATGAGATTGTACCTATTGCTTCATCAACTCAATGCATATTAGACAACATAATCATTAATGTTAGTTATCATCAAAACCAAATATAATCCTAGGTTAAATAACCATAAGGTTAACAATCTCCCCCTTTTTTATGATGACAAACATTGATTCAAATATTATGAGAAATATATATGATAATATTCGCAATGAAGCATGACAATCTCAAATTCAATCACTTTTAAACTGTAAGGGATCATAAGAAGAACTCATTGCAATAAGCTCCCCATATCTTAAGCAATATAGGGCTCCCCCTGTCTCAAGTAATATATGCTCATATCAAATCCACACAAGCAAATCCACACAAATATGAATCAACAATATTTCTCCCCCTTTTGACATTATGAAAAAGATCAAGGGTAGTGTGTGTGTGTGTGTGTGTGTGTGTGTGAAAGTGATCAATATATGTATCCATCCATGGATAATCAATGTACCCAACAAGGGCATTCAAACAAGAAAGCGTAAGTACTTGAATACCCATCAGGAGGTGTACCAAGTACATATACAAAATAACACATAAAAAAGTAGCATAATATGAATTAGATGTGCAGCAAGATAAGCGTGAAGCAAAGTGCCAATTTAAAATATCAACCCAAGTTCTAATGAAATACTACGAGTAGCATCCATGATAAGTTTTGAATACATAATAGAGTTGAAAAACCTAAGCACAAAACACTAACTATGTTCTAACTCAAGGACTCGTCGGTGGAGGTGGTAGATAATATAGGTCCTCCTCAAGACATTGAATACCGCAATGATCCTCTATGAGAGAAAGGCATCGACTGAGCTGACTATGAGCGAGATCCATCCGACTGAAACCGACATGCATCTGCTGCTGCATCGTATCCAATAGAGCTAGGATCGCCTCATATCCAGTAGCAGAAGGAACAAAAGAAGTGGCCGCCTCATGCTCGATATGACCAATGGAGGAGGATAACGATCAACACCATCACCGGTATCTTCACAAGCATCAGCATCATCTGCATCATCATCATCATCCTCATCCTCCTCCTCATCATCATCCTCCATAGCATCGTCCATGTCAGGCTCAGGCAAGAAACGACTATGATCATCTAAAAGTCCCTTCCTATGAATGGTAGAACAGTCTAGTACGTTGTGCCGAGTCACCTTAATATACTCACCAAGAAGAGGTATGTCAAATGCAACAAAAATGCAAGTGAGTAAGAGGCTGTAAGGTATAGCTAAGGCAGGATGTGAGACGCTCCTAATCATGTTTAACATGATGAGATAAGAGAGGTTAATCGGTGTACCCGAGCAAAAAAAAGTCAAGAGTTGGACGCCTAAGTAAGAGACGAGTGAAAGACCGCCGGCTCTAGGAATGATATTATGAGCGATGACATAATGGAATAGTCGAGAGAGAGGAGGAAGGTCACGAAGGCTGGGTGTCGACAATGAAGTGTGTCGAAGCTGCTCCTCGATAGTGAAAGGTCGGTCATACCAATATGATTGACCGGCTACAGAATCCTCTCTAGTGTAAATGAGAAACCACTATCGAGGAGGTCTAGAAGAGTGGCTAGTCCTGACTGAGAGAATGAGATACGAAGACCAAAGACATAAGACGTGAGGGTACACGACTCACTGGAAATGCTTTAAGTCAAATTCTCATAGAATAAATGGATTGCATCAGGATAATATAGAATGGTGTTCCTATCAGTAAGGTGGTCTAGATAATAATCCTGAAGGTGTATAAGTACACCTATGATAAAGAGAAATGGAGTATCCAATCGCAAACCTAGAGCGAGAGGAGAATAGTTTTGTGCAGAAAAATGGTCTAGAGCCTCGCGGTTCTGATATCGGTTGCGATCAAACTCTACTGGGATAGGCTCAGGCTCGGGTGCGGCTCGGGATCATGATATACTAGCACACGCACATTTTTCTCATGCCATTCTTGAAACAGTCTAACAAATTTAGAAGAGAAATAACATAAGTAAGATGTATGAAAAATACAAAGAAATTTGGAAAATTAGGGTTTATAAAATTTTTGAAAATTGATGTTTTCAATGAAATTGTTGAAATAAATCATGTGAATGTATGATAGAAAGATAATGCAACATGAATTTAGGTTTAAACAAACGAAAGAAGTATGATATTTTAAATAGTTTTTGAAAAATATAAACCCTAGTTCATGCAATTTGGGGAAAATGAATTTTGGACAAATTGAATGTAATTAACCATGTAAAAGTAGGTAATACATATAACTAAACATGAATGAAGTGATAAAACATATAATTGGATGATCAATTTGAAGAAATTTTGACAAATAAGGAACCCTAGTTCATTCAATTTTATCGATTTTTGCATGAATTCATGTAATTAAACTATGTAGAATCATGTAATATGCATCCCTAAGCATGAATCAAGAGTTAAATCATGTAGTAACATGCTCAATTAATGTGAGTCGGATGAAATATTACTATGGTGAACAATTCGAATTTACATAGATTTTGAACAATGTGGGTGAAATCAATCGTTGAAAGTGTGTAAAACATGTATTAAGACAAGATTTGGGAAGAATTACATACCAATTTCAAGCCGATCTGCGAAGATTTGAGTCCTAGTGTGAGAGAAGAGAGAAAGTTTTTGAAGGCTAGAGAGAGAGAGTGAGAGAATCTACCGAAATGGGCTAGATTTATGCTCTTTCCCCATAACGCAGTCGACTGTATTCCAACATGCAGTTGATCGTATTCATACATGCAGTCGACTGTATTTCTACATGCAGTCAACTGCATTGCCAAAAATCAAACAGTCTAGAAATGATTATGCATATGTATATTGCAATGTGTGCAAATCAATTTAAACAAATAAGATAGGAGAAAAATCAACCAAATCATGCTATAAACATATTAGATAATGCTTAAGCATGTAAAGTGCAACTTGCATGTTGAAGCACAAGATAAATAATAATTTAGTCACATAGGTGAAGACATGCCAAGTTCTCTTCTAAGAGCGGTAAACCTCTTTGCATCTAACGGTTTAGTGAAGATATCCGCTAATTGGTGATTTGTATCCACGAAATCGAGAACGATGTCACCTTTTTGCACATGTTCACGGATAAAATGGTGTTTGATTTCTATGTGCTTGGTCCGTGAATGTTGGATGGGATTTTTGCTCAAGTCACTAGCACTAGAGTTATCGCATAAGAGAGGTATGTGATCGTACTTGAGTCTAAAGTCCAAAAGGATTTGTTTCATCCATAGAATTTGTGCACAACAAGCACCAACCGCCACATATTCAGCTTCGGTGGTAGAGAGTGCAACATAATTTGCTTTTTGAAACTCTAAGAAACAAGTGAGTGTCCTAGGAAATGGCAACCGCCACTAGTGCTTTTCCACTTGGTTTTGCAACAGGCAAAGTCGGCGTCGGAGTAACCAACAACGTAAAAAAATGACGTGTTCCTAGGAAACCATAACCCTAAGTCGTGAGTGCCTTTAAGATATCTAAGGATTCTCTTGACGGCTGCCAAATGAGATTTCTTAGGACAAGCTTGAAATCTAGCACATAAACAAATATTAAAAATTATATCGGGTCTACTTGCGGTAAGGTAAAGGAGTGATCCGATCATACCTCAATAACGCTTAATATCAACATCCTTACCTTTTTCATCTTTATCAAGCTTTAGTGATGAGCTCATTGGAGTGTCAAAAGCATTTGATTCTCCCATGTCAAATCTCTTGAGTCGCTTTTTGGTGTATTTGTCTTGATTGATAAAGATTCCATCCTTGCTTTGTTTGATTTGCAATCCAAGGAAGAAGTTGAGTTCTCCCATCATGCTCATTTCAAACTCTTTACTCATACAAGAAGCAAACTCTTCACACAAGGATCCATTAGTAGCACCAAATATAATATCATCAACATAGATTTGCACCAATAATAAGTCCTTGACCTTAGATTTAATAAAAAGAGTGGTGTGAAGTTTTCCTCTTGAAAAACCATTATCTAAAAAAAAACTACTTAGCCTTTCATACCAAGCTCTAGGAGCTTGTTTTAAACCATAAAGAGCTTTGCTAAGCTTGAAAACATGGTTTGGATATTTTCATGTTCAAAACTGGGAGGTTGAGCCACATATACCTCCTCCGAAATAAAACCATTTAGAAAATCACTCTTGACATCCATTTGATAAAGTTTAAAATCTTTATAGCAAGCAAAAACTAGCTAATAACATTCTAACAGATTCAAGTCTAGCTACCGGTGCATAAGCCTCATCAAAATAGATTCCTTCCCTTTGGTTATAACCTTGGGCCAATAATCTAGCCTTATTTCTAACCGCGACTCTGGATTCATCAAGTTTGTTTCTAAATGTAACACCCCAAAACTTGAGGCTAGTTTTACGCTAGAAATCCTAGTTAATTATTTATTGGATCTTTAGCGATGAATTGGTGAGCATTAAATGTTGTTATCTTTAGCAATAATGTTTAGAAATTGTAATGAAGTTGTGATTTAACGATAGTAATTATGTAAATACCTATTTAGATCTTTAGTGACGATTAGCGAGATCGGAATTTTAATGGCTATTTTAAAGACAAAATTTTTGAAAACTATAAGTATAATTTAACGATAATGTTGATCGAGGTACTTAGTGATAATTAGCGTAAACTATATTTTTAAAATATAGTTTACGTGTATTTTTATCGACGAATTATATTTTTCTTAACATTCGATATACTTTTAACGACAATGAAATTTCTTTTAGCATTGATGTACTAAGTAACGACTTTTAGTAACAAATAGTGTAGCGGGGTTAGTTATAAATAAAAATTTAAATTCGAGACTATTGAATTATTAAAAGATTAACTATAACAAAAATCAGATATTTTATTTAAAAAAATGTCAACTCTTTAAATTAGGATAGTGAAGGAATAAAGGAGGAAATTTGGGAGAAATTTAAAGATTTCTATCAGCCAATTTTTTATTACAGTCAAATTAAAAGGTAGGAAGGAAAGAAAGAGAAACATTCGATTATACAAAGAGCATCAGAACAGAGAGAGATACATACAAAAAAAGGGAGAGAGACTCAGAGAAGGGAAGATCTGAAAAGATTTAAGGCAATTAGAAAATGGAAGGGAACAAAAGTGGAGAGGAAATACAGGAAGAGAAGAGAAGAGAAGAGGCACGGCAGAGAGTGAGAAGAAGGGAAGAGATCGGAGGGATCCTTCTGCCAAGTTTTCCGGTAAGATTTTTCTAGCCTTTTCTCTCAATTTATTCATTGTTGTATGAGATAACGGGCTGGGATTGTGACTTGTGTTGTGGATGAAGTAAGAACAGCCATGGTGGCTGCCATAGTGTGCGTTAGTTTGTGGGTTTAAGGGAGAAAAAAAATGCTATGGTTGCAAGGGATGGCAGTGGCTTTGCCGTAACATAATGGATGTTGTGACTTGTGAAGATGGTATTTGGAGGGTGTAGTGTGTGCCATGACGTGTTTGTGGGTGGGTTTTATGGCTGTGAGAAGGTGGTGTAGTCGTGAAAGAAATGGGTATGAGAGTGCATGCGTGGGTGTGAACATGGGGAAAGAGGAAGAGCGCAGTCGTGATGGTTGTATCCATATTTTTGTAGTGTGTTTGGTGGGAGTTTTGTGTGTGTGTGTCTAAACCCATTTGAGTGTGCATTTTGTGTGTGTTGTATGCGTGAGTTATGTGTGTATACGTATGTTTACATATAGTTGTGTGAAGTATAAAAATGAAAAAGAAGAAGAAGGGAGGGAGAGACCCACTGCCTCACGGCAATGGACATTGTAGACGTATATCTATTATATATATATATATACATATGTATATACATATATACATACATATATATACATACATACACGCACACACACACACATATATATATATATGGGAGCTGATCCATTGAGAGCACTAGCAAAATGAGTTAAGTTACTAGTGTGATTAGGCCGTCCAGGCGCGATCTATGAACGGTCTAGATCTTTTTTTGCGTTTTTTTTAAGTACGTCCGCTACATAATGTAGCAGATGATATTTCAGAAAAGCCCCACACCCATTCTCACTTTCTCTCTCTCTCTAAAAAACTATCAGCTCCCAGACACACCACAACATGAAGAAATCAGGATTCAGGGCAGCGTCTGCTGCCGTGGCCTCCGTCTTCACTGTCTCGGCTTCCCCCAATTCCAAGATTCAGATTTGCCACAGTGTATAATCTTAACTTTGTCGTCTCTGGTTCTCTTTGATTCCAGGGAAACAAAACTGGCTCTCATATGTAGAATTCGCCTCTCAATTCCTTACCCATCTTTTCATCCATGTCCACGCAGATGCGTCTCGTCAAACAATTTAATGCCATCCCTTTGTCTCTTTTTGGGTGTGTTGAAATCCACACCCTTCTGAATATTATCTCTGAAAGATCAGTTCTATGTTACTTCACTAACAAATTTTAAAGAGATTTGATTAAGAAGTCAATTCTTTTGGGTTCACAGAACTTATGGGAGATTCATAGTTTGTTTTTGGTTTTTGGGTTTGCATAACGTATGGGAGATTCATGTTTTCATGTTTCTGATAGTGAACTTCTTCTACCTTTCTTTGCCATGGGTTGTCGAATCTTGCACATCGTTACAATTGCTGTACGAATCGGCAGTGCTATCGCCGGTGAAGCTGCTCGTGGATGTGATTGAAGGTTTTGAACACACACACAGAGAGAAAGAGTCAGAAAAGAAAAGAGAGAGAGAGAGAGAGAGAGAGAGAGAGAGAGTCAGGAAAAGTGGTGAGAGAAAATAGAGACAATGGAGAGAGAAAGAGTCAGAAAAAAGTACTGCTTCTGTCTGCTACATAATGTAGTGGATGGAGTTGAAGGGTATTTTTGCCAAAACATTATCCGCTACATAATGTAGCGGACGTACTTAAAAAAATGCAAAAAAAAGATCTGGACCGTCAACATATCGCGCGTGGACGGCCAGATCGCTCGAGCAACTTAACTCATTTTGCTAGCGCTCTCAACGGATCAGCTCCCATATATATATATATATATATATATATATATATATATATATATATATATATGGGAGCTGATCCGTTGAGAGCGCTAGCAAAATAAGAGATTTTATTAGCATGATCTGGCCGTCTAGGATGGACGGCCCAAATCTTTTTTTTTTCAGAAATTGTCAATCGTCCGCTACATAGTGTAGAGGACGGACTTTTTTACCATATTGCTCCTCTTCCCTCGTCCGTTACACTGTATGGCAGACAACTTTTTTGGCCTAACATGTGACAGTCAAAAAGTCGTCTGCTACACAACTTTTTTGGCCTAACATGTGACAGTCAAAAAGTCATCCGCTACACTGTGTAGCAGACGAATTTTCACCTAATGTCATCCACAACCCCCCTGACAGTTGTCACATCAGTCTTGTCGTTGCACGACTGTTACTTTGTCCTTATCCCACGTCCGTGACACTGTGTTGTGGACAACGTTTTGGTTTTTACTGTCCGCTATACTATGAAGCGGACTTACCCACTCAAATACACACTTTGAAACTCTTATTCATTCTTTCTTCTCATAATTTTTCTAGCGGCGTTGACAAGTAGATCGGCGCAATTTCTTCCCAAGAAATCCTTTTCTAGCGGCGTTGGCAAGTAGATCGGCACAATTTCATCCCAAGAAATCCTTTAATCGTCTCATCAATCATGTAAGTTCACAAACGAATCCTTTATTTGTTCAGTTCATAATCCAAAGTTGTTATGAGTATTGCGGCTTATGCATGATTTTGAATATGTGTGCGCTGCATTGTGCTAGCGTTTGTCAATTTATCTATATATATATATATATATATATATATATATTATATGTGTAACGCGTATTATTTGTTCATGTCATTTTACTTGTAAAATCCCATTCGGTGTCTGTTTGTATGTATGTACATACATATATACATCATGTGAACTTATGTGAGCACACGGTAGCGTTGTATGTATTATCTGATCACATGCTAGCATTGTATGTGATAGCGTTGTATGTTTGAGAATGTTTACGCTTCCAACCTTGTCGTTTTTCCATAATTTCAGTTGCAAAAAATGGATTTCAACCCTGGACCAGAAGATCCGTTCGTATTATACGACCAAGCAAACCATATCAGTACGCTCGTATGGGACGGTGGAGTAAGATACTTATTTTTTAAAGCCTGGAAATTGAACAAAACCCAGAAAAGATTACTGCGTGGGATTGGGTTTGGGATTTTCACACATGGGCAAATCTTTCAACACCTTGACCGGCACTTAATAGGTGCCCTTGTTGAAAGGTGGACCCGTTTCACTTCCCTCTCGGAGAGATGACAATTACCCTAGAAGATGTAGGGTTCATCTTAGGGTTACCGGTGACGGGACGGCCAGTAACAGCTCCTCTGTCGGAAGCAACGAATAAGAGAACCGCTAGGGACTTCTTTACTTCGATACCCCAGGATCAATTTAGCACTGGTGGTATCAAGTTGAAGTGGTTGGTAGATACCTACAAGGTTCTGCTGGATAACTACACGGATCAGATGCTTGTGCTGTACACACAAGCTTTCCTCTTGTGGGTGATGGGGGCAATTCTGTTCCCAACAACGTCGAAGAATATGGTCAGCGTCAAATATTTACCGTTGTTGGGTAACCTGCTGGAGGTTGGGGATTATGCCTGGGGTGCAGCAACTCTTGCGTACCTGTACCGAGCATTGCACAAGGCAACGAGGCCTGACTCCAAAGCTATATGTGCATGTCTCTCGCTATTGCAGGTATATCATACAAATCTTGATTACGTGCTTGATTTTTTTTTTGTTGAATCGACAATAAATTTTGATGATACTTTATTTAATTTGTCTTTGCTCTCAGGTGTGGTCTTATGAACACCTTGCTACCGGCGCACCCAGGCGTAGGGACGGAACCGATAATGTGTGGCCTCGGTTGTGCGCCTGGGAGTACAGCCGGAAGGACAGCCACTACCCGAGGAGAGATGATCCCCATCACAACATTACGTACTATTAGGGGGAGCTCGACTCGCTATCTCCGGGCCAGATGCGATGGGCACCGTACAAACGTTTGGCGCGACGGGTGGGAGAGTCGTTCGTCTTCACGCTCTTCGGGTTGCAACGCACACCCCTGATCCACTTCGAGGTCGCAGAGTGGCAGCTGCCAGATCGCGCTATGCGCCATTTTGAGTGCCTGCAGGGGTTGCCAGCCGATGCGCTGGATATGAGGCTTAACAGGAACCCACCGGGTGTCGGACGGTTTGGCAAGGCAAATGCGCACGAGAAATTGAGGTTTGGAATTCCTGGCAGGACACGCTGGCGGCCATTGTGTCGGAGCCTGACCCCGTGATCAGCATCGAACAGTACAATGAGTGGTACTACCGCATCACCCGGAGGAGAGTAGCTCCAGTAAGGTTTGAACGCGGGGAGAAGTACCACCCTAGGGGTCAGATCGATGAGCAGATGGCATACAATCTGGTAAGTTGCCCAACCAGTGCTTTTAATTGAACTTGATGATTCTAAGTGTGTATGAAGTTACTTATTTATTATCTCTTTGGATGTAGGTTAATGCCTCGTTCGCCTTCTTCCAGAAGTTGAGCGAGCGGAAGGATCTGGTGGATGCAATGGGCGAGGAGCTTCGCCAACAGGCTGAAGTGTTGGCGTATGGCTGCGGGAATTTTTTATGCCAAGCATCGGGACAGCCTTCGGGCGTCAGCCCAGGAATGGGTTATCCGGGTGGCAGCCCCCTTATGTGAGCGACAGATACACTAATCCCTCAGGACAGACTTCGGGGGTGAGCCAGGGATACGGTGGTCCCTCTGTACCAGGAATGGGTGGTGATTGGGGACCACCAAGCACCATGGGCCAGGCTCAAGCGGCATGGAAAGATTACAGTGCGCCCTCCTTCTCTTTGCTTCTGGACTCGGAACCCCAACCCCTCTCTCAGAGTCAAGTCACGCAGGACTGGGGTTTCAGAAACATCAGTCTGTCCGAGACACTGCCCATTGTCCCGTGGGCGGGACCATCTTTTGCCGAAGGAGGGCAATATCCCCCGGTCGATCCCCCGAAGGAGTGCAATATCCCCCGATCGACCCCCGAGGGCAATATCGCAAAGGGCATCCATTGAAGCCCCTAAAGCCGCATAAATGCCAAATAATCAGAGAGCATTATTTTAGCTGGTACCCCCGGGACAAAGCGTTGTATAGTGTGAATCACCCGGAGGGCATGGATTACTGTTGTTCATGGGGAGAAATGTCCTCCCTGGCTCCGGGGAGTTGGTTAGACAACGGTGTCATCTCTACTTACGTGGAGATTCTGAAGGAAAGGGGTCGGGAGCGGCTGAACGAGTATCCGGGCATTTTTTTTGTGGATGCCTTTTTTCATAGCCTTCTAGTGTCTGAATGGCATGAGTGGGTCGAACAAAGGGGGAAGAAAAAGTTGAGCCAGTGGAGACCGTCCGCTAACCTACGAGCGTATCTGAATAGGGATAGTCCAGTGAGCGCAAAGGTTGCCCACGTGTTTCTAATCCCATTTTTAGGGGAAAGCCACTGGTACTTGGTTTGCTATGAACCAACAGAAAAAGTCGTATCGGTGATCGACAGTCTCCACGACGATACCATCCACATGCCTGTGCTGCGGATGTACAAAGCCCAGTTGGACTCTATGGTAATCTTACGATTGTTGTTTAATGCTTATTGTAACTTGCCAATTGTAAATGTTAACTCGTGTCTTACGCCGTTTTTTGTTTCTTGCAGAATCTATTTTGTGCCATGGTCCATGCTATCCGTGGTGTACATGTACCGGCGCGGCCAAAGCTCCATTTTCGATTGAAGAAGAGGAGGCCCAAGCAACATAATACTTCGGACTGCGGCGTCTTCCTTTGCATGTACATGGATTACATATGTCGGTCTGAGAGCCTCAGGGCGGCCACCTGGAGTCAAGAATGCGTAGAAGGCTTTAGATATAGGATAGCTTGGCAAATTATGAAAGGCCGGCCTAGAACGGTTAGGTTTATTGAAAATCCGTCTAAGGACGAGAACCTAGCTGAACATGAGGACCCCGGTTGACATTGTACCATTAGAATAATTTTTTTAATAAATCATGATTATTTAGAAAGCTGTCATTAGTGTGATTTGATTTGTGTTGAGATAAGTGGATTTGTGTTGAAGATTATTTATTGATTGATTTGACTGATTTGTGTTGAAATCAATCGACATTTGATTTGGGTTGATTTGATTAGATTTTGATTTGAGTTTTTTTGGCTCTCATTGAGAATGATTGAATGGTGGGAAACAAAATGGGGAAAATTTTTTAAGTGGGATTTCTGTTGCGCCGTCCGCTACACAATGTAGCGGACGTCCAAAGATCAATTATTGAAGTTGAGAGTTTCTGCTGCGCCGTCTGCTACACAGTATAGTGGACGTCCAAAAACAGGAAAATTTTTTTCTAAGTGTTGAAGTTGAGAGTTTCTGCTGCGCCGTCCGCTACATAGTGTAGCGGACGTCCAAATACATGAAAAGTTTTTAAGTGTTGACGGTGGGAGTTTCTGTTGCGCCGTCCGCTACACAGTGTAGCGGACGTCCAAAGACAGGAAAATTTTCTAAGTGTTGAATTGGAGAGTTTCTACTATGCCGTCCGCTACACAGTGTAGCGGACGTCCAAAGATAGGAAAAAATTTCTAAGTGTTGAATTGAGAGTTTCTGTTGCGCCGTCCGCTACACAGTGTAGCGGACGTCCAAAGACAGGAAAATTTTCCAGTTGAAGTTGAGAGTTTCTGCTGCGCTGTTCGCTACACAGTGTCACGGACGTCCAAAAACAGGAAAATACTTTTCCAAGTGTTGAAGTTGAGAGTTTCTGTTGCGCCGTCCACTACATAGTGTAGCGGACGTCCAAATATAGAAAAAATTTCTAAGTGTTGAAGTGGAGAGTATCTGCTGCACCGTCCGCTGCACAGTGTAGCGGACGTCCAAAGACAGAAAAAAATTTTCCCAAGTGTTGGAGATCAAACTTTCTGCTCCGCCGTCCGCTACACAGTGTAGGGGAGTAGAGGCAACAAAATTTTTTTAAGTGTTGGAGATCAGACTTTCTGTTGTGCCGTTCGTTACACAGTGTAGCGGACGTCGCTAATTCTGTTTATGAAACTGGCAAAGGAATAAGTGTTTTAGCGACGAAATAAACAATCTCAATATCCCAAATGCATGATTAACAATCAAAAATCATCAATTAACAACCTCAAATCATCAATTAACAATCACAATTCTCAAACGCACAATTAAGAACCTAAAATTATCAGACAAAAAATTATTAACACAAAATTTTTCATAATTTGATTTAGGGTTCAACATTGGGGGAAAGCTTTTTCACAGGTGCTTTGATCAAACACTAGAACTTGAAAACGCATATGCCCCTTGTGTTCAAAGATTACAAAGTCCCCTTCATTGAGGTCGTGCTGCTCGCAAAAATTGCTCCAACCCTCTTCAAACAAATTTGCTCTTGGCATGCGCTTCTTCTTGATTTTAACAAGCCATGACCCCTTGCGGCTGGTTAAAGTTGCTTTGAACCAAAGTGTGGTAAGCAATCTGCAAAAGGCTACCGGTATGGCCTATCATTTTCATTATAAGATAGGTAAGTTTTTAACCAAAGATAAAACTTTTAACACACATGAAAACACAGAGAAAGAGGGATGGCCTACAAGTTCTGTATGAAAACCAGGCATCATGACCTTGAAGAAGTGTGTGCCGACTGAAACGTCCCTGTTCACCGAAGCAGAAGCCATCAGGACGGATCTGTCACCGGAGATGTGGGTCACCGTAGAGGGGGTCACCGGTGGGAAAGATGTTCGAGATAGAGAGAGAGAGAGAGAGAGAAACGGGAGAAAGAAGAAACGCTGATCTGATTGCTATTTAAGAGAAGTTTGACATCCGCTACATTGTGTAGCGGACATAAGGGATACCAAGAGTTATCCTGTCCGCTAGATTGTGTCATGAAAATTCTACAAGTAAAAGAATTTGGGTTTCTGCTGCGCCGTCCGCTATATAGTGTAGCGGATGGGGCAAATAAAAAAAAACTAAAGTTAGATTTAATGGCGGCTCTAATAGGTCCATCAGAAATAACCTTCCAGTCTTCGGTCGAAAGATAATCTCATCAAAAAAAATATTACACCATTTTCTAAAATGTCAAACAGACTTGATGGCTTATACAAAAAACTAAAGGCTCACTATAGCTGCTTCTTCCTCATCTTCGGCGTCATCTTCTTCATCATCTTGCAAACCCCAGGACTTATCCCCAGTGCCTTGTAATGGTTCCGCTTGTCATGGTCGGTCATTTTGTTGCACAATGCACACCTTCTTAGATTTTTAGGTTGAGTCTCCTGTTCAATAGAGCTCTTCATCCGCGTAGATCTCTTGTGGCCTTTCGTTTGCGATATAATTGGATCCAAAGGCCCAATATCATTGTCGTCTTCACCTTTTACGGACAAACGGGTGAACATTGTCACCAGATGATTATACCGCAACGTCTCTGATTCTTCAAAGTCAGTATACGGGTGCTCTAGAAAGGCAATGGTACCGTGCAACCTGTTTGCACCTTTCGTCCACCGTGGCAGGACATATTTATCGGGGATTGTCCTGATATTCTTCTGGGTGAAAAACCACAAAATGTGTCTACACAGGATGCCATTGAACTCAAACTTCTTGCAAACACATGTCACCGAATAAACCTTGTACTCACGCGTAGACATTTCTGCCATCTTGTTTATACTGTATCGTCCCGATTTTTGTAGCTCTACTTGGTATAGCAAGAAGATCTCCTTCGTATAGACTTTGGCACCGTTCAGCTCCAGCGGGGTCTAAGCAACCTTCTCCTTTGTTTGTACGTTGTTGCAAAGTCTGCAGCCCTTTCTTTTACGAACAACGAAGCAACCGCTTTTTGTGCGGATGCAACGAAACTCTTCAAATTGGTAGCTGTACCCACATAACTATCGAACGTGGCATTCATAGATTCACTCCTGCCCGTCGTTTTCATGCCCGCTGAAAAATACCTCCTCGTGTAAATGCCAATCCATTGCTCTTTGCGCTCGTACAAGTGCTGGAGCCACTCGTTGTCTTGCAATGAGTAATCCCGAACAAGCTTTTCCCACCTCTCCTCGAATTCTTCAATCGTTAACGACTTGTCAAAATCCTGTTTAAAGTCTGGATACTTTGCGTACACGTGATGCAGACGTTCAGGGTATTTGTTGCTTATGTGCCAAGTGCACAAGTTGTGCCGAGTGTCTGGGAAGACGGTAGCAATAGCCTTCTTCATTGCCAAATCTTGATCGGTGATGATCACTTTGGGTGCTTTGAAGTTCATTGCTTCCAGCCACGTCCTAAACAACCATACAAAAGAACCCTCGCTCTCGTCCCTTAACAAGGCGAACCCGAACAGGATGGAGTGATAATGATGATTGACGCCCGTGAAAGGAGCGAACGACATCGAGTACTTGTTGGTACGGTATGTGGTGTCGAAAGTCACGACATCCCCAAAATGCTTATAAGCTAGTCGACCCAAAAAATTGTGCTAACTCGATGCTCGTCGTCAAGTTTATAATCGAAGGTAAACTGCGGGTCCTCCATCTGCATCCGTTTCAATAGGCTCATTGTAGATTGAGCATCATTGAGGTCATACGCGGCTCGTCTATGGGTTCGGACCGCGTTACGAACGTCTGTCGTGTTAAAGTTTAAATTTTGAATTCCCCCAGCCTGTTCAGCAAGAACATTAACAATCTCAGTAGGTCCAATTCGCGCATTGCTCATTGTGTGAATTAGGCTCCTCGTGACCTTACCCATCTTCTTGTGTTGATGCATCTGACTCACCTTAGAAGGAGTTACTAACGGGTGATTGTGTGCCAGTTCCAGGCTGGTAATAAGCCAATGATCTTGCTTGGGTTTGTAGCTTACGAACATCTTGACCTGGCAATTTGTGCGCTCAAAGCAGTCCCGTCTTCTACGCGAATATCCTATTTCGTCATCACTGTCATCATTGCCTACGCGTGTCTCATTTTGCAATGGGTTTCTGCCCCTATGACACTCGTATAAGCGAGAGCATATCTTTTTTGTTACGTTGCTTGTTCTTGTAGTCTTTATTCTAATGCCAAAACCAACCCTCAATGAATACGCTCGAAAACATTCTTCAGCTTCTTCCAATGTTTGAAACGTTCGTCCTAGATACGGATCACTAGCATCTACGGGGACGTTGGAGCTCGACACGAAATCAGACATTGTGAAACAAGACCTGTGTAGAAATAGACTACGCTTAACAATCAAATGGCATTTCTAACTGAAAATATTACCTAAAAATTACCTTGGCCAATAGACCAATTTAGGATGACAAACATACCATATACATAATCTCAAAAGTGTCTCCAAATTAATAATTATTAATTTATTGAACATAACAAATTAAAATTACTAAGATAAATAGACAAATTCATCATGCCAAAATACAACAAACATATCTCAAAAAATTCAAATTTAAATAAGATAAATTTTTCGAAGCTAGCGACCCTCAAAAAATTTGAATTAAACTATAATGAATTTATTTAAATTTAACAAATTATACCTTTTTTACGAACATCATGTCTAGAACATCATAAAAAATCTAGAGTAGAACATCACAAATTGATGAATAGAGTGACAAATTTCTAGAACATAAAAAAATCTATACTTTTTTTGTCCAAACAAATAAATTATACTTTACCAGTCAATCCATAAAGAAAACTTCACCATTCACAAACTTACCTTGCTTGAGTGAAGCTTGAAGCAAGTGTTACTCGAAGCTTGAAAGGAGCTGAAAATGGAAGCGAGTCTAAAAAAGAAGAAAATTATGCTGAAGGAGCTGAGTAGCTTTTGGGAATAGGCAATACTGTCCGCGATACTGTGTAGCGGACATTATTGGCGACAACATTGACTTGTGCAGAAATAATGGTACAGACAAGTCTGGAATTGTGTCAGTCGTGTCAGGTGAAAATTTGTCCGCTACATAGTATAGATGATGACTTTTTGACTGTCACATATCAAGCCAAAAAAGTTATTCTCCATACAGTGTAGCGGACGAGGGAGGAGGGGCAATATGGTGAAAAAGTCTGTTCGCTACACTATGTAGCGGACGACTGACAGTTTCTGAAAAAAAAAAGATCTGGGCCGTCCATCCTGGGCCAAATCGCGCTAGCAAAATCTCCTATTTTGCTAGCGCTCTCAACGGATCAGCTCCATATATATATATATATATATATATATATATATATATATATATATATATATATATATTGAGAACAAAACAAGCACAATTGACAGCCTCTGCCCAAAAGTACTTAGGTAAACCATATTCGTTAAATATTGTTCTTGCCGTTTCTTGCAATGACCTATTCTTTCTTTCGGCTACACCATTTTGTTGAGGGGTTCTAAGAGCCGAAAAATTATGTGATATACCAATGTCATCACACAAAGCTCCTATTTTTGAATTTTCAAATTCTCTACCATGATCACTTCGAACGTAGGTTATCAAATATCATTTTTTTATTTTGAACACGTTTTGTAAATTGAGTGAACACATTTAGAGATTCATCTTTGGTAGCCAAAAAGAAATTCTAAGTATAACTAGAATAGTCATCAACAATAACAAAACAATGTGATTTAACACCAAGACTAGTAGTAGGATTGGTCCAAATAAATCCATATGAAGTAATTGCAAGGGTCCAGAAGTAGATACCATTTTCTTTGGTTTGTGAGAGACTTTCTTTTGCTTACCCATTTGACAAGCATCACATACTTTGTCTTTCTCAAACTTGATCTTTGGGAGTCCCCTCACAAGTTATTTGCTTGAAATATCCTTCAAATGATCCATATGCATGTGTCCAAGTCTTCGATGCCAAAGCCAAGATTTCTCACTAATAGCACTAAGACATTTGACATCTTGGTTAGCTAGATCATTCAATTGTATAGAGTAAACATTGTCATCTCTATTTCCTACCAAAATGATTTCATTATTCTTCATAGATTGTATAGTACAATGATAAGCTGAAAAAATTATTCTAAAACCAACACATTCTCAATTGAATGTGGTTCCTTACCGATAGTTCCTTTACCTTTGTTTTTTCCTTGTGCATTGTCACCAAAGGTCACATTGCCTCCTTCTTTAAGATCGACTGAGGTGAAAAGTGATATGTTGTTGGTTATATGTCTTGAGCATCCACTATCAAGAATCCGCTTCTTGCTACAAGATTTTGCTTTGAGACATACCTACAAACACAAATCAAGTAGTGACTTTTGGTACCCATATTTTCTTGGGTCCTTGGGTGTTAGTTTTACATTTGTAATCTTGACCTTTCACAACCCACATTTTTTTTCTACCTCCAACATAAACAATTCTATAAGGACAATAACTAGTCGTATGCCCTTTCTTGTTGCACCAACCGCAATGTGTAAATGGTGTACAATAGTTCTTTGGTTGTTTTGAATGAGTATTCAACCTAGCTTGTTGTTGAAAGATTTTAAGAGGCAAGGTCAAGGGATCTAATCCAAGACCACCTTTGTTTAGGCCAAATCTTTAGCGTCCAAGCATGACATCCAAATTATTTTGACCATCAACAAATTTTTGGAGACATTTTTTCAAATCATAAATCTCAAGTTTTAAATCTTCATTTTGTTTTTCTAAACCCAAAGTTTTGCAAGAGATTTATTTTGAGCTAGGAGTGTTAGCAATTAATTCAACCAAGTCATTATTCACACGTTTTACATATAAATGGTTGGAAATACAATCATTCTTGGCATGAAACTCATTATTTTCCATTCTCAACTTCTCAATTTGCTTATTAGCCTTAAGGAATTTTTTTGATAAAATAAATTTTTTCTTGGATTCCTCATATAGGCTATCATAAGCATCTTCAAAGCTTTCACTATCACTATCACTACCGGAAGAAGAGCTTACCTCGTCATTTGCCATGAAGCACACATTTGCTTGTTCATTCTTCTCATCGTCTTAATCACTTGAATCAAGTCACTCCATGTTAGAGTATGTTCGACATTCATTACTTTTTCTTTCTCTTTGTTCTCTTTCTTAGAGATTTGTCTTCTTTTAACTCTTTCTCATACATCTCTTCTTTCCTTCTTTTTCTTTTTGTATTTAGGACAATCTATCTTCATGTGTCCCGGCTTGTGGCATTTGTAGTAAAGCTTTTCTTCATTGCTAGCATTTTGTTGTCTTATCCCACCATTCCTTCTAAACCTTAAGAACTTCTTGAAGTTCTTTACAACCATTGCAATATCTTCTTCATCAAATTCTTCTTCATCATCACTTGACTCAAGGTTTGAAGATGAAGCTTTAAGAGCAATTGATGTAGGCTTCTTCTTGACGTCCTCTTGTGTAACAGTCCTAAAATCTGAGGTTGGAGTTATGGTAAAAATCCCAACTAATCATTTATTAGACTTTAGTGACCATTTGGTGAGTATTATATACTATGATCCTTAGTGACAAATTTTTGGGAACCATACATTATAATTTAGTGGTAGCTAGATTTAAGTGACATTAATTAATATCTTTAGTGATGGTTAGAGTAAACGATATTTTTGAAAAATAATTTTAGCGACAATATATTTTATTATTCAACGTCGACGTGTATTTTAGCAATAAATTTATTTTAAGCATTGGTATATTTTTTTGGCGACAATTAAACTTCTTTGGTGACAATGTACTTATTAGCAACGAATTTCAAACGGGATGGCATAACAATCCATTTATAATTTTCCTAACACATTATGTATTGTAAATATTTTACTATGGAATAATTTTAGCAATAATAAGTTTGGGTTAGAAGTTTTAGCGACAAATGGATGTGTAGGATTTTCTTTACATTTTTCCTAATAGGGTTAGTATATTATATCTTGGAATAGTGACTGGCCGTCATTGTAGAGGTTTAAGACCTTATTGCGGCAGAGAGAGAGAGGGCTTCAGAGAGATGGGATCGACAGAACTTTCTCCGGCAAAGTTTTTCAGGTAAGGCCTCTTTAAATCCTAGGTTTCTTATATATATATATATATATATATATATATATATATATATATATATCATGGATATAAGTAAATGGGTTTTGGGGAAATCTATGACGGTTTCGGGTTCATGTGCCATGATCGCCGCAAGGACAGCCGTGTGTTAACATTGGTGGATGAGAGATTAAATGAGAGAGTGAATGGAGATCGGGTATACACGTTTGAGTACTGTGTGTTTGCGTTTGTATATTTGTGTGTATGGTGTGTTTTCTTGGATGCATTAGCGTGGGTTATATATATATATAAACACACACACACACTAGTGCAAAAGACACACACACACCACCAACACACTCACACTCAGATAATAATGTCTTGCGAGCCACTGTTATTCCCCTTCTTTCTTTCATTTCTTTAAACACACTCACACATGCACACTTCATAGCTGAATATATACATATACTCAAACAACAGTTACGCACGTATATGTACAGAACTACATTCTCCGTCTTTGTCTTACCTCTTATACCCATTTTCTTTATACAACATCATTCACACAGTTCAAAAGAAAGAAGAAAAAAGAAACTGTCCATTTGCAATACTCACTGCCGTGAGGCAGTGGTTCCTCCCTTCCCTCTCTCATCTTTCTTTCTCTTGGAAGGTACCTTCACGCGTGCAGAGAAGAGTCATACACACAAATTTGAAAGAAGCCCATATCAGCTAGCTAACGTGACCACGGACACAGATGGAACCACCACAAAACGTTGCATGGTCCTCTGACAAGTCAGAAGACTTGCAAAAACTTACTAGCAATGTAGAATCTGGTATGCTTTGATCTCAAATACCCTTTCCGCTCTTCATTGCTTTAGGCTCAGTATGTCTTTACAAGTTATTAACTCGTTGACACCACTTTGCACAAGAAGGCCACACACCCCTAATTATGCAGCTTCCCCGTGTATACAATGGGGCAGATGAGGGGTATGTAGTATTTCTTTTTGGTGTTTGCAGTGTTGAACTTTGCCAGCGTATGTAACATGGTGCTTTGATATACATATATAAATAAGAAGCTGATCTGTTGATAACGTTGGCAAAATGGAATAAGTTACAAATGCGATCTGGCCGTCCATCCTGAAAGAATGGAGGGCCCAGATCTTTTCTTTTAAAAAGAGTGTCAGTCGTCAGCTACATAGTGTAGCGGACGAGATTTTTTACCAAACTGCCCTCCACAACCGTCCGCTACACCGTGTAGCGGACGTCTTTTTGACCCGTTGATTTGACAGCCAAAAACTTTTTGGCTGTCACGACTGAGTCAATGTCCCATCAGTTTTGACTCCCCAGGACTTTACTACGTTCGCTACATAATGTAGGGGACCGGAATTTACGTTTACCCAAAAACATAACTTCAAAAAACTTCTCCGTTATTTTTACTCACAATTTTTTCCAGCGGCGTTGGCCAACAAATCTGTGCAATTTATTCCTAAGAAATCCTCTAATTGTCTAATTAATCACAAAACCAATCCTTTATTTGTTTATAATCTAGAGTATTGAGTTTTATGCACGGTTTTGATTATGTTTTGATGGTGTGCTAGCGTTTGTCAATTTTATATAATACACACACACACACACATACATACATGAAATTGTATTTTATGAACGCTAGCACATGAACGAATAATACACAATACACACACATACATACATGGAATTAGATTTTACGTATGTGTGTGTGTGTGTGTGTGTTGCCATGCTAGCGTTGTATGTATTATGCATGTGCTCTGCTTATATGTATCATGCATTGTGCGAGCGTTTGATAAAAGTTTTAGTTTTTTGATTAAATCTATCGTAAAAAATGGATTTTAACCTTGGACCAGAAGATCCCTCAATATTATACGACCAAACAAACCATATCAGTACGCTCATATGGTATGGTGAAGTAAGATACTTATTTTATCAATTTGTTTATTCTCACGAACATTGTACACCGATAGCTTTGCTTAAATTGTATTTATTTATTCGTAGGAAAGAGCACCTCTCAGCACAGTAGAGGTATCCAATAATTTCATATTGTGGAAATTGAACATATACCAGAAAAGATTTTTGCATGGAATTGGGTTTGAGATTTTCACGCATGGGCAGATCTTTCAACACCTTGACCGGCACTTAATAGGTCCCCTTATTGAAAGGTGGAGAAGTGAAATGAATACGTTTCACTTCCCACTCGGAGATATGACAATTACCCTAGAAAATGTAAGGTTCATATTAGGGTTACCGGTGACGGGGCAGCCGATAGTAGCTCCTCCGTTAGAAGCAACAAATAAGAGAACCGCTAGGGACTTCTTTACACGGATACCTGAGGACCAATTTAGCAGTGGTGGGATAAAGCTAAAGTGGTTGGTAGATACCTCCAGGGTTTTGCCTAAGAACTACACGGATGGAATGCTTGTGCTGTACACACAGGCCTTCCTCTTATGGGTGATGGGGGCAATTCTATGCCCAACGACGTCGAAGAATACGGTTAGCGTCAAATATTTACCGTTGTTGGGTAACCTTCAGGAGGTTGGGGATTATGCCTGGGGTGCAGCAACTCTTGCGTACCTGTACCGAGCATTGCACAAGGCATCGAGGCCTGACTCTAAAGCTATATGTGCACGTCTCTTGCTATTGCAGGTATATCATATAAATATTGATTACGTTATCGTTTTTTTTGGTTTGAATCAACAATAAATTTTGTCTTTGTCCTCAGGTGTGGTCTTATAAACACTTTGCTCCCGGCGCACCTAGGCGTAGGGACGGAACCGATTATGTGTGGCCTCGGTTGTGCGCTTGGGAGTACAGTCGGAGAGAGAGCCACTACCAGAGGAGAGACGATCTCCATCACAACATTACCTACTATCGAGGGGAGTTCAACTCGCTATCTCTCCTTGCCAAATGTGTTGGGCATTGTATGAATGTCTGGCGCAACGGGTGGGAGAGTCGTTCGTCTTCACGCTCTCTGGGTTACAGTGTACACCTCTGATCCACTTTGAGGTTACAGAGTGGCGGCTGCCAGATCGAACAAATCACCATTTTGATTGCCTGCAGGGGTTGCCAATCGATGCCCCAGATATGAGGGTTAATAGGAACCTACCAGGTGTCGGACAGTTTGGCAAGGTCAATGCGCACGACTTGTGCGCACGGGAAATTGAGGTTTGTAATTCTTGGTGAGACACGCTGGAGGCCATTATGTCAGAGCCTGATCCCATGATCAGCATGGAACAGTACAACTAGTGGTACTACTGCATTACTTGAAAGAGAGTAGCCTGGGTAAGTTTTGAACGCGGGGAAAAGTACCACCCTAGGGGTCAGATCGATGAGCGTATGACATACGATCTGGTAAGTTGCCCAACAAGTGCTTTTAATTGAATTTGATAATTCTAAACGTGTGTTTGAAGTTACTTATTTATTATCTCTTTGGATGTAGGTTAATGCCTCGCTCACCTTCTTCCAGAAGTTGAGCGCGCGGAAGGATCTGGTGGATGTAATGGGCGAGGAGCTTCACCAATAGGCTAATGCGTTGGCGCATGGCTGCGGGAATTTTTTGCTCTGCACATCAGGATGGCCTTCGGGCATTAGCCCGAGAATGGGTTATTTGGGGTGGTGGCCTCCTTATGCACATGAGGGATACGATGATCCCTCGGGATAGGCTTGAGGGGTGAGCCAGGGAGTTTGTGGTCCCTCTGTAGCTGGAATGGGTGGTGATTGGGGACTGCCAAGCACCATGGGACAGGCTCAAAGGCTGTGGGAAGAGTAAAGTGGGCCCTCATTCTCTTTGTTCCTAGCCTCGGAACCCCTACCCTCTCTCAGAGTCAAGTCACGCAGGACTGGGGTTTCAAAAACATTAGTCTATCAGAGACACTGTCCATTGTCTTGTGGGCGGGACCATATGGTGCCCCCGGAGGGTAAAATCCCCCGGTCGACCCCCGAGGGCAATATCGCAAAGGGCATCCATTGAAGCCTCTAAAGCCGCATAAACACGAAGAAATCCAACGTCGTTATTTTAGCAGCCCGCCCGACACAAAGCGGAGTATAGTGTGAATACTTGGAGGGCATGGATTACTGTTACTTGTGGACCGAAATGTCTTCGCTGGCTCTGGGGGATTGGTTAGACAACGGGGCGTCCGCTACATAGTGAACCGGACATCATAAACACCCAAAAATATTCTAAGTGTTGAAGTGTTAGGTTTCTGCTACGCCGTCCGCTACATAGTGTAGCGGACGGTCTAAATACCATAAAATATTCTAAGTGTTAGGGCACTACGGGCACTAAAACACAAAAATGTTCTAAGTGTTGAAGTCTAATGTTTCTGTTGCGCCGTCCGCTACATAGTGCAACGGACAGCCTAAAACACCAAAAACTTATTCTAAGTGAGTGTTAGGTTTCTACTGCACCATTCGCTTCATAGTATAGCGGACGGTCTAAACACCACAAAATATTCGAAGTGTTTAAAGTATAATGTTAGGGCACTACGGGCACTAAAACACCAAAAATATTCCAAGTGTTGATGTCTAATGGTTCTGCTGTGCAATCCGCTACATAGTGCAGCGGATAGCATAAACACCCAAAAATATTCTTAGTGTTTGAAGTCTTATGTTAGGGCAATACGGGCACTAAAACCGCAAAAATATTCTCGCCCGCAAAAATATTCTAGGTGTTGGAGTCTAATGTTTCTGCTGCGCCGTCCGCTACATAGTGTAGCGGACGGTCTAAACACCATAAAATATTGTAAGTGTTTGAAGTCTAATGTTAGGGCACTACAAGCACTAAAACCGCAAAAATATTCTAAGTGTTGAAGTCTAATGTTTCTACTGTGTCGTCCGCTACATAGTGTAGCGGACAGCCTAAACACCCAAAAATATCTGGGAGAGTTGGTGTTAGGTTGCTGCTGTGCCGTCAGCTACATAGTGTAGCGGACGGTCTAAATACCAAAAAATATTCTAAGTGTTTGAAGTCTAATGTTAGGGCACTACGGGCACTAAAACACAAAAAATATTCTAAGTGTTGAAGTGTACAAAATCACATAAAAAAATGAGCTTAAAGGTTATTACAAAAAAATTATTACAAAAAGTCCGACAGGCTTGATGGCTTATAAAAGATTATTACAATAAAAATTCATTAGACTAAAGTTCCACTGCGTCTTCTTCTTCCTCATCTTAGGCATCATTTTCTGCCTCGTGTTGCAAACTTCCTGGACTTATCCCCAGTGCCTTATAATGGTTCCGCTTGTCACGGTTGGTCATTTTGTTGCACAGTGCACACCTTCTCAGCTTTTTAGGTTGAGTTGCTTGTTCAATAGAGCTCTTCATCCGCGTAGATCTCTTGCGGCCTTTCATTCGCGATATAATTGGATCCAAAGGCCGGATATCATTGTCCTCTTCCTCAGCCGGCTCATCATCTTCTGATCCATGTGTAGGCTCAGTGTCAACCCCATTGCTGACTGAAGCTACTTCAAACTGGTCGACGATGGGCTCTTGCTGCTCCGCTACCTCGAGGAGATGTTTATACCCTGTAATTGTAGCAATACCCTTTACAGATAAACGGGTAAACATTGTCACCAGATGATTATACCGCAACGTCTCTGATTCTTCAAAGTCAGTATACGGATGCTTCAGAAAGGCAATGGTACCGTGCAACCTGTTTGCACCTCTATTTACCACGGCAGAACGTATTTATCAGGGATTGCCTTGATATTCTTCTGGGTGAAAAAGCGCAGAATGTGTCTACACAGGATGCCATGGAACTCAAACTTCTTACAAACACATGTCACTGAATCCGTCAATGTGTCGTGGCTCACCGTATACATTCTGCACAGCTTCTCAGGGACGAGGTCATTCATCAGGGAATAAACCTTGTACTCACGTGTAGACTTTTCTGCCACCTTATTTATACTGTATCGCCCCAATTTTTGCAGCTCTACTTGGTATTGCATGAATAGCTCCTTCGTATAGACCTTTGCACCGTTCAGCTCCTACGGGGTCTCAAGCAACCTTCTCCTTTGTTGTAGTGCTTGTAAAGTCTGCAGCCCTTTCTTTCATGAATATCGAGGCAACTGCTTTTTGGGCAGTTATGACAAAACTCTTCAAATTGGTAGCTGTACCCACATAATTATTAAAGTAGGCATTCACAGATTCACTCCTGCCCGTCGTTTTCATGCCCGCAGAAAAATACCTTCTCGTGAAAATGCCAATCCATTGCTCTTTGAGCTCATACAAGTGTTGGAGCCACTCGTTGTCTTGCAATGAGTAATCACGAACAAGCTTTTTCCCACCTCTCACGAACAAACTTATTAACGCACTTTTCAAAGTCTTGTTTAAAGTCTGGATACTTTGCATACACGTGATGCAAACGTTCAGGGTATTTGTTGCTTATGTGCCAAGTGCACAAGTTGTGTCGAGTATCTGGGAAGACGGTAGCAATAGCCTTCTTCATTGCCAAATCTTGATTGGTGATGATAACTTTTAGTGCTTTGTTGTTCATGGCTTCCAGCCACGCCCTAAACAACCATTCAAAAGAACTCTCGCTCTCGTCCCTTAACAAGGCAAACCCAAACAGGATGGAGTGATAATGATGATTGACCCCCGTGAAAGGAGCGAACAACATCGAGTACTTGTTGGTACGGTATGTGGTGTTGAAAGTCACGACATCCCCAAAATGCTTATAAGCTAGCCTCGAACGACCGTCGACCCAAAAAATTGTACTAACTCGATGCTCGTCGTCAAGTTTATAATCGAAGGTAAACTATGGGTCCTCCATTTGCATCCGTTTCAATAGGCTCATTGTGGATTGAGCATCATTGAGGTCATACGCGGCTCGTCTATGGGTTCGGACCGCGTTACGAACGTCTGTCGTGTTAAAGTTTAAATTTTGAATTCCCTCAGCCTGTTCAGCAAGAACATTAATCATGTCGGTAGGTCCTAGCCACGCATTGCTCATTGTGTGAATCAGGCTCCGTGCGACCTTACCCATCTTCTTGTGTTGATGCATCTGACTCACCTTAGAAGGGGTTACTAACGGGTGATTGTGTGCCAATTCCAAGCTAGTAATAAGCCAATGATCTTGCTTGGGTTTATGGCTTACGAACATCTTGACCTGGCAATTCGTGCACGCAAAGCAATCCCGTCTTCTCCGTGAATATCCTATTTCGTCCTCACTGTCATCATTACCAACACTTGCAGTCGATGTGTGCCCCTATGACACTCGTATAAGTGAGAGCATATTTTTTTTGTTATGTTGCTTGTTCTTGAAGTCTTTATTCTAATGCCAAAACCAACCCTCAATGATTTAGCTCGAAAACATTCTTCGACTTCCTTCAATCTTTGAAAGGTTCGCCCTAGATATGGATCACTAGCATCTACTGGGGTGTTGGAGCTTGACACGAAATCAGACATTATGAAACAAAACCTATGTAGAAATTAATTACACTTAACTATCAAAGCGAGTTTCTTGAACATAAGGAATCAAAATTATCTTTATGAATAGAACAACTTAGCATGACAAATAACCAAATATAATCTCAAAAGTATCTCCAATTTAACAATTTAGCATGACAATTATTAATTTCTCGAATATAACAAATTAAATTTACCAAGCTAAATAGACAAATTTAGCATGCCGAAAGCCAACAAACATAACCAAAAAACTCAAATTTAACTACATAAATTTTTTTAAGTCAGCCGAATTAATTTCTTGAACATAACAAGGTAAAATTACTTTGATGAACGGACTGATAAATACAACAATCATAAACCCAAAAAAATCTATATATCCATCCAAAAAAAAATAAACTTCATCATTCAATCCATAAATAAAACTTCACAATTCACAAACTTACCTTGCTTCGCAAGTGTTACTTGAAGCTTGAAAGGAGCTGAAAATGGAAGCAACAAATATCAAGTAGATGAAAATGGCAATAAAAGAGGTGGGAATTAGGGCAATGCTGGGTAATATATGCCAACTAATCCGCCACACTCTTTAGTGGACAACAGTCGTGGGGACAAGATGTGACATGTGGACAGGATTAGGATTGACGTGACATGTGGCAGGCAAAAAGTTGTCCACCACACAGTGTCGCGGAGGACTAGCAAAGGGCGGTTTAGTAAAAAATCCCGTCCGCTACACTATGTAGCGGACATCATGGTCCCCCATGTCCGCTACACTGTGCAACGGATGACTTTCTGGTGTCGGCTACACTGTGTAGCGGATAGCTTTTTGACTGACATGACTGACACGCTTCCATTAATTTCTGTACACGTCAAAATTGTCCGTTATATTGTGTAGAGGACAGAAAGAACACAAGAAAATTTTGAGATTCTGCAGAGCCGTCTGCTACATTGTGTAGCGGACGTAAAGAACACCAGAAAATTTCTAATTGTTGGGGTTTTAAGAGTCTGCAGAGCCGTTTGCTACATTGTGTGTTGGACGTGGTTATAAATTAGCGACGAAATATCCGTCGCTAATTCTGTTTTACGTATTTTAATTTTTTTATGAAATTAGTGACGGAATATATGTTTTAGCGACAGAATCAACAATCTCAATATCTCAAATGCATGATTAACAATCAAAAATCATCAATTAACAACATAAAATCATCGATCAATAATCACAATTCTCAAATGCACAATTAAGAACATAAAATTATGAAACAAATAATCAAGGTTCAAATAACACAAAATTGTTCAAATTGTAATAATCTGATGCGATTAATTTGATTTAGGGTTTAATTAGGGCTCAGAGTTCAACATTGGGGGAAATTAACTTTTTCACAAGTGCTTCGATCAAACACTAGCACTTAAAAATGCATATGCCCCATGTGTTCAAAGATTACAAAGTCCCCTAGATGGAGGTCATGCTGCTGTACGAATTTGTTCCAACCCTCTTCGAAACAAATTTCCTCTTGGCCGCGCTTCTTCTTGATTTTAACAAGCCATGACCCTTTGTGGGTGGTTAAAGTTGCTTCATCTGATCTCATTGTGGTAAGCAATCTATAGAAGGCTACTGGTATGGCATAACATATTCATAATACAGTAAGACATGTAAGTTTTTAACCAAAGATAAAACTTTTAACACACGAAAATACAGAGAAAGAGGGATGGCCTACAAGTTCTGTATGAAAACCAGGAACCATGACCTTGAAGAAGTGTCTACCGATTGAAACGTCACTATTCAACAAAGCAGAAGCCATGAGGACGAATCTGTCACCGAAGGTGGCGCCGCGTCGGGGGGAGGATGGGGGTGTCACTGGAGATGTGGGCGCCGTAGAGGGGGTCGCGGGTGGGTGAGATGTTCGAGACAGATAGAGAAACGAGGGGAAGAAGAATGGGCGATCTTATTAATATTTAACAGAAGTTAGATGTGTATGGAAGTGTGTCAGTCGTGACAGACAAAAAGTTGTCTGCTACACAGTGTAGCGGATGACTTTTTGGCTGTCACATCATTGGGTCAAAAAGACGTCCACTACACGGTGTAGCAGACGACTGTGGAGGGCAATTTGGTAAAAAATTTAGTCCACAACACTATGTAGCAGACGACTGACAGTGTTTTAAAAAAAAGATCTGGGAATCGCGTTTACACTTTATCTTATTTTTGCCAACGTTATTATATATATATATATATGTATATATATATATGTGGGAAAAGCGAATATGTTGCTAGCGTTAGACAGTTTGCCTAAGGCTAGCGACTAAAACTACGTAGTTTTGTTCAGTTTTTCACATTATTTGTACTTGATCTTTTTCTGATTTTTCTCTCTCTCGTCGACCATTCTCTCACACCTTCATCATATCTGCTTACACTACGAAACCGCCCTATCACCGGCCGGCCTCCACACAGGCAACGCACCACCCAAAATCAGAAACCACTTACACCATATAAAACCCACCACCGTGACCCCTCTCTTTGCGCCACATCACAGAATCGCACCATTACCTCGCACGATTGCCGGCCTCCTTCGGCGGCGACTCATCAGTCACCACTGCTACAAACCCCACCTACCGTCCCAACTATCACGCCCCCGACTCGGAGGCAGACCTTCACATACTATTTCAAAATATTCCTGCTTACGAGAAATATATATATCGAATATTTTACAAAAATATAACCTCGACAGAGGTAATCAGAGCTCTAAATCACATCCGAATGAAAAATAATTGCGTTCACCAGCAAAGTCTAATAATTGCAGCAAAAATCTAATATCAATAATCACCTCCCAAACTTGTGGGGTTCTCAATAGTCACTTATAAAAACTATTACAAATCTCTTATTTTCAAGTCATTAAAGAAGTCTAAAAATTAAAGAACAACTCCAAGCTCACGCATATAAAGCTAACTTTTCTACCTTTGTCTCAGCTTAATTACCTGAAATGGGAGGAGAAGGGTGGTGAGCACAAAGCCCAGCAAAGATCACACAAACACATCCACAGAATACAACGTATGTAATCAATAACATGTAGCTGAGTCAAAAAGAAACATATGGAAACAAAGTGCATAGATGAAAAATAATCTAGCACGACAATTCTCATTACGGGATATTAACCTGTATCAAAGATCAAATCAAAGTCAAAGTGTCACACTCGAATATTTGAACTAATAATCGAATGCGATGCAATCACGCAATATGTGAATGTAAAGCACGTTAACCTAAGCACGCAAAGGTTCAAAGTTGCATACTGGTAGTAATAGCCATATCATGTCATGGCATCACGTTTAACCAAGTACGTGAAGGTTCTAACATTAGTTCAATTTAAAGGAGTCCAATGGACTTCAAAATATCTCAAATGGATCAGAACCGCAAAACATCAAAACTTGGTATTTCAAGTAGTGTAGCTTAACGATTTCAGAAAACATTCGATATTAAACTTGAATCAAAGAGGACAAAGAAATGAATTCAACGGAAGTTGAATCGCTTGAATCCGAGTTTGAATGATCACAAATTTTTTTTTTTGAAATAACAAAATATGGGTAAAAGATTTACAAAAGCATGTGCACCATTCAAGTGATGCCACATTGCACATAACCACATGTTCTCACGCCCAACTTGGCTGGAAGCCTGAAGCAATGATGGTCCCCTTTTTTCAGAAAGGAAAGGACAAGTCTAACAAACAAAGTAAATTAAGGAATGGGAGCTGGTTTCTTCACTGTATAATAGAGAACGGTTTAATAAAGAGTGCTAGCGACGTCATCCAGTGGCACATAAAATTATATTATAAACGACGGATTCAAACAATAGCGGTCATGGGTGAATAAGAGACAAAAATAATAAAATAGTATCACGCTTCACAAAGCAATACAGTGGGTAATGATTAAATTGATTTTGCCCTGTTCAAAAATTGAATTAACAAACGATTCACACAAGAAAGGACGTAAAAAGTGTAACCCTTACCTCAAATCTATGTAATAGTCTTTACCAAATTGTGATTGCTTCCGAAAACCTCAAAACTTAGATATTATAATTAACACACTTACGTTAAAATCATAACAACCACAATTCTAATATCATCTAATTTATCCTTATAATCAAAAGTGAGTTCAAGAATCTTACCAATTGTGCACAGAAGATTGCAATCCTCCAAAAGCCTAATTTTCTCCTTCTTCTATTTCTCTGTAACCAAAACTAAATATATCGTAAACAGACTTGGCTAGCCCTTAAAAGTCTATAAGATTGGTAAATAATTAAAAGACCCCAAAATATTCATTATTTATTTCAAAATACCCCAAAAATAATTAAATTTGCAAAGATGCCCTAAGCATAATAATAATGTAATTACTAGTTATTTTGGGGTCTTACATCCTCCCATACTTATAAAATTTTCGTCCTCAAAATTTACTTACCTCAAGTTATCGAACAAGAATGGATACTTCTCTCTCATCGACTCCTCGAGTTCCCACTTCGCCTCCTCCATAGCATGGTTCCCTCAAAGCACTTTTACCAAAGGTATAGCCTTGGCACGCAAAATTTGATCTCGTTTGCCCAAAATCTCGATAGGTTGCTCCTCCACTGATAGGTCCTCACGAATAAGTGAAGGCTCGTACTCCACAACATGGGATGGGTTGTGCACGTACTTCGTCAAAACAGACACATGAAAAACATTATGCACACAAGACATATCCGGCGGCAAGGCAAGACTATAGGTAACAGGGCCAACTCTATCCAAAACCTCATAAGGTCCAACATATCTAGGACTCAACTTTCCCTTTCTTCCAAACATCATCAAGCCCTTTCATGGTGAAACTTGCAAAAAGACATGATCCCCAACCTCGAACTCTAAATCACGACGACAATTGTCGGCGTAGCTTCTCTGTCGAATCTGTGCTGCACGCATATGATCCCTAATTAACTGTATCTTGTCTGAAGTAACTTGGACAACCTCGGGTCCCAATAAGCTTCGCTCACCCACTTCGTACCAACATGAAGGTGATTGGCATCTATGCCCATATAAAGCCTTTAATGGAGCCATCTCAATACTTGCCTGATAACTATTGTTATAGGAAAATTCAATCAAAGGCAAATGCTCATCCCAATTATCTTGAAGATCTAACGAACAAGCAGGTAACATATCCTTCAGGGTTTGAATGGTACGCTCAGACTGACCATCTGTCTGTGGATGAAAAGCAGTACTGAAATCCAGACGAGTGCCTAAAGCCTTGTGCAGACTAGTCCAAAAACGAGATGTGAAATGTGGGTCTCTGTCAGGTACAATAGATACTAGCACCCCGTGTACCCTAATTATCTCCTGAATATATAGATTAGCCAACCTCTCAGTGGTATAGTTGGCACAAATAGCAAGGAAGTGTGAGGATTTGGTCAAGTGATCAACAATAATCCAAACTGCATCATGCTTACATGAGGTCCTCGGTAAGCCAACTACAAAGTCCATGGTCACATGCTCCCACTTCCACTGAGGAATCTCTAGTTACTGTAACTTGCCTGCAGGTCACTGATGCTCGGCCTTAACCTGCTGGCAAACCATACACCTCAATACAAAATCTGCAATGTCCTTCTTCATACCACTCCACCAAAAGTTCTTACGAAGATCTCTATACATGTTAGTACTACCAGGATGTACAGCAAAACCTAAATCGTGAGCTGACTTCAATAATTTTGCCCTCAATTTTGAAACTACTGGGACACAAAACCTTGATCCCATCCTTGAGGTACCATCATCCTCGAGATGAAATTCAGGCCGCTTGCCAATCTTCACATCCTCTACAATACCAGCCAAGTCTGGGTCATTCGTCTGAGAAGACTTGATTCTCTCAATAATAGAAGGCTCGACCTGCAAATATGCCAACTACCCATCTAAACCACCAATTCGGATCTCTAACTCCAAACTCTCTAACTCTGCTTACAACTACAGTTGATGAGTAATCAAGGCTGCTAAGTTACCTGAACTCCTTCTACTTAATGAGTCAGCCATTACATTAGCCTTACCTGGATGATAATGGATCTTGAAATCATAATCGTTCAATAACTCGAGCCAACGGCGCTGCCTCATATTCAGCGCTTTCTGTGTGAATAGATATTTAAGGCTCTTGTGATCCGTAAAGATCTCACACGTCTCACCATAAAGGTAATGCCTCCAAATCTTAAGTGCAAACACAACTGCGGCCAGCTCTAAGTCATGAGTAAGGTAGTTCCTTTCATAATTTTTTAACTGGCATGAAACATATGCAATAACCTTTCCATGTTGCATAAGAACACAACCTAACCCTTTCAAAGAGGCATCACTATAAATAACAAATCCACCTGAACCAGAAGGTAGTGCGAGAACTGGTGTTGAAACCAATCGGTTCTTCAACTCTTGAAAACTTTTCTCACAAACCTCTGACCAAATAAACTTAACTCCTTTCTGAGTCAATTGAGTCAAAGGGCTAGCAATGCTTGAGAATCTCTCAACAAAATGACGATAATACCCAACTAGTCCCAGAAAGCTACGAACCTCAGTCACAGAAGTCGGCTTACTCTAATTCACCACGGCCTCTATTTTTTATGGATCTACAGAAATTCCATCCTTTGTCACTACATGACCCAGAAACGATATTTGCTCTAGTCAAAATTCACACTTCTTAAATTTTGCATAGAGCTTCTGATCTCTTAGTATCTGCAAAACTTGTCTCAAATGTTGCTCATGTTCTTCCTGACTTTTTGAATAAATAAGGATATCATCAATAAAAACGATCACGAACTGATCAAGGAATCGTTTGAACACCCTGTTCATCAAATCCATAAACACGGCAGGGGCATTAGTTAAACCAAATGGCATGACAAGAAACTCATAATGCCCATACCTCGTTCTAAAAGCAGTTTTAGGGATATCCTCTTTCTTGATCTTTAACTTGTGGTAACCAGATCTGAGATCAATCTTTGAAAATAATTGAGCTCCCTGCAACTGATCAAACAAGTCATCTATCCTTGGTAAAGGATATTTATTCCTCACAATGATGCGATTTAACTCCCTATAATCAATACACTTTCTCATAGACCCATCCTTCTTCTTAACAAATAACACGGGTGCACCCTAAGGAGAAACACTTAGACGAATAAAACCCATATCTAATAAATCTTGAAGCTGAACCTTAAGCTCTTTTAGCTCTGCTGGAGCCATACAATACGGGGCCTTAGAAATAGGAGCTACCCCTGGAATAAGATTGACAGAGAATTCTATCTCTATATATGGAGGAAGCCCTAGGAGATCTTCTGGGAAAACATCGACAAAATCCTTCATAACCGAAATACTATTTAAATCCCCACTAGACGAACGTGTATCATAAACATGGGCTAAGAACCCCATGCAACCCTTACTAAGAAGCCTTCTAGTTTTTAATGCTGATATAGTGCAAGGAGGTGCAACAGGTCTAGAACACTGACATACTAACTCAGGTAGACTGGGAATGCAAAACACAACTTGTTTCAAGTAGCAATCAACTCTGGCATGAAAGGCAGCCAACTAGTCCATGCCCAAAATCACATCAAAATCATGCATCTCTAACGGTATAAGGTCTTTAGATAGATCCCTATCACCAACTCTCACATTAGAAGATCTGTAAACTGAGGAGGCATCAAAAGAAACTCCAACTGGAGTACTAACAGAAATCCCATTACCTAGGGATTGTAACTCAATACCAAGCTGACGAGCAAAAGATATAGAGACATACAAAAACGTGGAACCAGGGTCAATGAAACAATACGCTCTAGATGAACATATGCAAAATGTACCTGTCACTACATCGTTAGATGCAGTGGCATCCTTCTCTGTCAAGGCATAAGCTCTAGTCCGAGTAGTTGCCACTTGATTAGTTCCTGGCAACCGGTTCTGCTATCCCCTACCCTGAATAAACTGGGACTTGAGCGGCCGAGGGCAATCTCGGATCCTGTGTCCTTGTTTCTGGCAGTTAAAGCATTCACCACTCTCCCAATAACAAACACCACTATGGTTCTTCCCACAAGTTTTGCATGCTACTATTGGCTTCTGAGTGTTCTGTGCAGGCTCCTTGATAGCCAAATTGTTGTTCCTCATCTTAGGTTGCTGAACCACATCCTTGCCCTTTGAGCTACTTTCTTCTCTTCCTCTTTTCTACCTCTGATCCCTATAATACTTGCGCCTAGCCTCGACATGTTTCTCTACTCTCTGAGCCTTATCCAGGACCTGACCATACATGTCTAGAGTCACAGCTGTCAAGAACCTTCGAATGCCATATTTTAGTCCATTCTTAAACCTTGTTGCACGTCTCTCCTCAGTATCTATAACATGTGTTGCAAACCTCGACAACTTGGCAAATCTAGCCTCATAGTCCTTGACTGTTTCATCCTCTCCTTTTTTCAGTTTCATAAACTCCTCTACCATATCATCCTTCACATTTCTGGGGAAATATTTGTCAAGAAATATCTCCTGGAAACGATCCCAAGTTAATGCCTTCTCCTCCTCTGTAGTTAGAGTTTTCTCAACCATCTTCCACCATTGGTCAGCCACGTTCTCCAAGTGGTACACCGCGAGGTCCATTTTTTGATGATCGGTGATGTTGAGAAGCTTAAACCTCTTATCTAACTTACTCAACCAAGCCTCTGCATCCTCTGGCTTGTCGGCACCAACAAATGTCGGACAATTTAGGAGGTTGAATGCCTTAATCGTATCTGCAGTCAAAGGAGTAGGAGGGGCTTTTGCTTCCACATTGACCCCAGTGACATTATTACCCCCACGACCGCCTCTAGTACCCCCTCTAGCTGCACGCGGCGGCATAGTTCCCGAGATAGTGAAAACCTTATAAGACCACAACTTATTGTGTAAAAACGCTTCAAACAAAAGTACTACTAAAACTAGAATACTCAGAACTATACCTCAAACATCATAAAATTCATCTCAAATCATCAAAAGCTTAAGTCTAAAGAGTCTACAGAATCTTAAACCTATGCTCTGATACAAAAATTGTCACGCCCCCGACCCGGAGGCAGACCTTCACATACTATTTCAAAATATTCCTGCTTAAGATAAATATATACAGCGAATATTTTACAAAAATATAACCTCGACAGAGGTAATCAGAGCTCTAAATCACATCCCAATGAAAAATAATTGCGTTCACCAACAAAGTCTAATAATTGTAGCGGAATTCTAATATCAATAATCACCTCCCAAACTTGTGGGGTTCTCAATAGTCACTTATCAAAACTATTACAAATCTCTTATTTTCAAGTCATTAAAGAAGTCTAAAAATTAAAGAACAACTCCAAGCTCACGCATATAGCTAACTCTTCTACCTTTGTCTCAGCTTAATTACTTGAAATGGGAGGAGAAGGGGGGGTGAGCACAAAGCCCAGCAAAGATCACACAAACACAACCACAGAATACAACGTTGGTAATCAATAACATGTAGCTGAGTCAAAAAGAAACATATGGAAACAAAGTGCATAGATGAAAAATAATCTAGCACGACAATTCTCATTACGGGGTATTAACCCGTATCAAAGATCAAATCAAAGTCAAAGTGTCACACTCGAATATTTGAACTAATAATCGAATACGATGCAATCACGCAATACGTGATTGTAAAACACGTTAACCTAAGCACGCGAAGGTTCTAAGTTCAAAGTTGCATACCGGTAGCAATAGCCATATCATGTCATGGCATCACGTTAACCTAAGTACGTGAAGGTTCTAACAATAGTTCAATTTAAAGGGATCCAATGGACTTTAAAATATCTCAAACGCATCAGAACTGCAAAGCATCAAAACTTGGTATTTCAAGTAATGTAGCTTAACGATTTCAGAAAATATTTGATATTAAACTTGAATCAAAGAGGATGAAGAAACGAATTCAACGGAAGTTGAATCGCTTGAATCCAAGTTTGAATGATCACAATTTTTTTTTTGAAATAACAAAATATGGGTAAAATATTTACAAAAGCATGTGCACCATTCAAGTGATGCCACATGGCACATAACCACTTGTTCTCACACCCAACTTGGCTGAAAGCCTGAAGCAATGAAGGTCCCCTTTTTTTTCAGAATGGAAAGGACAAGTCTGACAAACAAATTAAAATAAGGAATGGGAGCCGGTTTCTTCACTATAAAACAGAGAACGGTTTAATAAAGAGTGCTAGTGACGTCACCCAAAGCACATAAAATTATATTATAAACGACGGATTCAAATAATAGCGGTCATGGGTGAATAAGAGACAAAAATAGTAAAATAGTATCACGCCTCACAAAGCAATACAGTGGGTAATGATTAAATTGATTTTGTCCTGTTCAAAAATTGAATAAAAAACTCACAAGAAAGGACGTAAAAAGTGTAACCCTTACCTTAAATCTATGTAATAGTCTTTACCAAATTGCGATTACTTGCGAAAATCTCAAAACCTAGATATTATAATTAACTCACTTACGTTAAAATCTTAACAACCACAATTCTAATATCATCTAATTCATCTTTATAATCAAAAGTGAGTTTAAAAATCTTACCAATTGTGCACAGAAGATTGCAATCCTCCAAAACCCAAGTTTTCTCCTTCTTCTATTTCTCTGTAACCAAAACTGAATTTATCCTAAACAGACTTGGCTAGCCCTTAAAAGTCTCTAAGATTGGTAAATTATTAAAACACCACTAAATATTCATTACTTATTTCAAAATACCCCAAAAATAATTAAATTTGCAAAGATGCCCTAAACATAATAATAATTTAATTACTAGTTATTTTGGGGTCTTACATCTGTAACGACTCGATCCACGGCCCCACCACAGGGCATTACCTCCCTCAAAAGGGCTAGCCAAGTAGGTACCTATGAGTTCCTTGGCAAGGTCTTATAAGGGTCATCTCATACTATTCCACATCCGATGTGGACTATTACAATCTCCCCTCCTTATACCTTAGCGTCCTCGCTAAGTCTCGATCACACATAGTCCAGAATCTTCCTCTCCAGCCAATGTGGGATATACCGGGCTCACCCTTCATTACCCCAACCATCCTCTTGATGTGGGATATACCCTGGCCTTCGTTTCCCCAACCATCGGCAACCCGACTTGATATCTCAGCCCGAGCTTTCGAGAGTCGGCTCTGATACCATCTATAACGACCCGATCCATGGCCCCACCACAGGGCATTGCCTCCCTCAAAAGGGCTAGCCAAGTAGGTATTTATGAGTTCTTTGGCAAGGTCTTATGAGGGTCATCTCATACTATTCTACATCCGATGTGGGATAATACACCAACCGTCATAAACCGTCACCACCATATAAAATCCCATCACTGCTATCCCTCTCTCCTCCTGCCAGATCACAGAATCAGCCACCCCACCATTGATTGCCACCTACCACTGGTTGCCCCATCTACCATCAGTCACCCCACCTATCACCGATGGCCACGACCATAGTCACCTAAAAGCTTCTACATCAACGGGTTCCATTCATTAGAAACCCGTAAAACTCAATTCGATCATTAATAAAATTCAATTATTCCAAAATGCAGGCACAACCACCACCACTTACAATGGCAATTCACAATCACCACCACTTAGAATTGACGACCACCATGTGGGGTAATATGATATTAGGTTTATAGTATTGTAGCATAGATCATGTTCTAACAAATGGATTGCCAATCTAGGTTTATTCAGAAAATATTGATCGAGGATTGGTAGCATGGCTTAGCTTGGACTGAGGTAAGAATTTTCTATCCGTACCATACTCATCATTCTGAATCCATATGCTTTTATCTTAATTGTTTCGCAAAATTTATTGAACTATTGTTTTATAAAATTTCCTAAAAATATTTGGATTTTTGCTAGTGAAACCCTAACTTGAACCTTAAGCGATCATTTTGAATTATTTGTTTATTTTTATCTATTTCGATTCAATTTTCATAAAATATTTTGAATTCTATTTATTGCTTCTCAATGTTGACATGCGTTGGTAAATTGGGAGCCATAAGGATGGTCTGCTGGATGGGTTTAACTAGTACCTAGATGGACTAGTCAGTGTACATATGCATATGTAAAGCTATCGAGCATTATCGGGGTGGCTTTGCTAGTATACTGCTCATGTTCAACGTTTCCTATTTAGGTTTGTTGCACTTTAAGTGTTTTAAAAATGATTATTGATTTAAGGGAAATGAGTTGATACTCCTCCTTATGTTTAAATTGAAATGTTGTGGGTTTCTTTGAAAACCCTTTCAAAATTATCATTTGATTGTATGTAGAAAGATTGTTTGAATCGTTCTGTTCCCATTTTAAAAGTTTTTATTTGGCTTAAATGTAAAATTGTCCGAATCATTTTTAATTATTTTGGACTTTGATCGACCTTACTGGGGTCTCGAAAGCTCACTCCCCTTTGACTTGCTTTCCGCAGGTGATAACCAGCTGTAGGTTACCTGAACATGGATTAGAGCGAGCAAAAGAAAAATGAATTTGATTTTTTGTATTATTTGTTAGAACCCCTGCGCGGGTAGTGATTGTTATCTAAGAATTTTTGGACCTAGTTGATGTATCATTTATGACAGTCCACGGAGAATATTGTTTGATTTAAGGTTAAGCTGCTCTGATGATGACTGATCATCTGGTTATGAGATTATCATTGTCTTAGTGCACAGATTGATTGAGTGTTAACTTTCCAGAAAATTCCGGGATGTTACATTTTCAGCTTAACACTTCGAGGAATATGGTTTTTAATGAACTCAATTTTGAATAATTCTGGCCAGGTGCGAACCGTTTGAGCCACTGTCCATTTGTTGTCAATCATTTCCCAACAACAAGCAGCATCAATTTCAAGTCTTAAAGTTGCAAGTAATAATTTCATGTCATCGTTCAGCCCCATGATTTTAAAGATTTTCTCCAATTTCCTACCAATTTGTAGCTTTGTCTAGATCACCCTCTCCAACAAACTCTGGTAGATGCATATTCATGAAATTCTTTAGCATTTCAGATTTACCTTGCCCTTCTAGATCATGGTTAGATCCTCAGTGGTTGAAATTGTTATTTTGCTGATTCTCCATGCAAGAGACTTTACACCCCAATATCACATACACATCTTTCAAAGCACTGTCGATGTCTTTCCCCGAAGAACTTGATTCTCTGTCAGCCATTTGTACCTATAAAGAGGCGAGAAATTAGAGAAAACCAAAGTTGTAAGATCAAGCTTAAGACTTAACTCCGAAGATCATATCCTGGCTAAAGAGCAAAACTTATGCTCTGATACCATCTAACTTGTCACGCCCTGAGAAGCAGAAAGCAAAAACACATGTTCTTACATGCTAACCTTCTTCCAAAGGTAATCAGAGTGCGCTAATTGCATTTGGATATAAACCACACATATCTTTTAGACATATATTACATTCGTCCATCATTATAAATCCAAGCTTTTACACACGTACACACTATACTTTCACTGCGGTTTCATAACAAATAACACATATCTACATAGCAAACCTCACTCTCTATTTACAAGTGCACAAGGATGCAAAAGGATGCTCAAAATCTTCCTCGCAAAATGCCCTCGCCTACCATTTCTTGATCCTCTCTAGTATCTAGAAGGTAGAGATGAAAAAAGGGTTAGCCACAGCTAAGTAGAGTAGACATATGACCAACTTAAAACACTATCTTAGGCCCTCTTTGTTTCGCCGAAAATATTTTCTTGAAAACACTCTCCGTACTTTCCTGTGTTTGGTGCACTTTGTTAGAAAACTGTTACGGAAAACATTTTCCATTCATGTAAAGAGAAGGCAAATTTTTAGTAAAACGACTTAAGGAAAAGAAAAGAGGAAGTCATTTTCCAAAAATCAACCCGTCACTTTTCTTACTGCTCATTCTTGGTCTCTAAAATTGCACGACTCCACTGCCTTCTCCACCACCGCCTCCGCTATCACTGCCTCCACAATCTTCCAGGTTCGTCCACTCTATCTTTCTTCCGTTGTGTATGATCTCCTTCTTCTCTTTCTTTAGCTTTCTTTTTCTTCTTCTTCTTCAATCACCAACAAATCATTTTTTTGGCATCAGCAGAATATAACTGCAATTTGTTGCTAAAAATCTTAAATCATCATTGGAAAGGTAGATTTGTCACGTATTTGGGTAGGATCTGACTTTTTACGGCCATGGGTTTTGATTTCGAGAATTGGCGATCTTGATTTTGCAGAGAAAGTAAGAGCGCTGACTATGGTGGTCTTGTCCTGTGCAAGTAAGTGAGTTGAGGTTTAAGAAGATGACGAGCAATGGTAGTGATGTTTGTTTGACAAGAACAAGAAGGGTCTGCTCAATATTGAGCTTCTCATAACATAAAGAAAAGCAAGAAGCCCTACTGTTGGCACCAATATTTTCACGAATGGTGTGCAGACACGTGACATAGTGATAACCACGAAAAAGTGTATAAATGAAGGAAATGGAAAGGGCACGGTTACAGTAGTTATCGAATCACAAGGAAATGATAAATGAGCAAAAGGAAGCGGGAAAACCAAATATTTGAATAAACTGCACAAGTAGGAGGAAACTACCTACTAGTGTCACGATCGATAATGTTGAAACAGACATGGAAAAAATGCGCCATGGAAATCAGTTAGTAGGACGTTGAAACGGACCGCGATAGACACGTTTGAAGAAGTTTCAGAAGAAGCAAATGATCATGGAGATCGAGAAGTGTATCCAGAAAAGATAAAGAATGACAGTTTCGGAAGAAGGCAGTTACAAATATCCCCAAGTATAAAAGCAGATAGAGGGCAACAGAAAAGAGGTCGTCAATCTCTCAACAAAAATTAGACTTGGAAGAATAGCTTGTTTAGACTTCTGTAGGCAGTTTATTAGATGATCTGTGTAGTATCGATAGCAAAACTAGTGCGCTGTAGAAATTGTCTGTTACACTGTAAGAATTGTATTTGTGATTTCAGTAGGCGCATCGTCTTTTGATCAATTCAGCATTGACATCCGTAAGTTTTCCTTTTTAGTGAAGTCCTCAGGCCCGAGAGGCAAAAAAGATCTCACACAGTTCATCGATTGTGTCGAAAGTGCATGATCGATGGTGTGTTTGCCCAGTAGCGCAAACATTGGCACGCCTGTGGGACCAGGTAGCTAGAAACGAAAAACTATGCCAATCACATGGAGTAATGTTGTGAGGCAAGATGGTACCACTATTGATATCGAAAATCCAAGCACCAACAACAACGGTAATAGCTCAGAAGAAACAAGAAATAATCAAGCCGTTAACGGCATGAATGGAACTGAAAATATGAACGTTAACGTTCAACACTCAGGAAATTTCAACAGAGGAAGTTCCAGTGACAGTGGAAATCCAAACATGGGGATGCCGAATATCGGCCACAACAGCCAAACTTTGGCACAGATGATGGACCAGGTTAGTTCATCAAACCAAGAAGTTAAAGACATGGTACCTAGATTTATGATTGTTATGGAAAATCAAACTATGTCTTTGAATAAATTGGTTAGTGAGCATAATCAATTCAATTCTAAAATAGTAGAAGAAGTGCAGCAAGCTTCAGAGGAAAAAAATACCTCTGAAAGAGAAATGATAAAAGCTCTGTCGGGAGAAATCCAAAAACAGACTACTTCTATTGCTAAAGTAGTAAATTCAAAACTGCAAAAGGGAAAAGCCCTTATTAACGATCGTACTGATCCTTTGGAGATCGATGGATCTCCTATAAGGATCGAAAATGCTGTAAAGCAAACAAATGGTTTAAGCTCAAATTAACCGTATGATTCTGGTTGGTACATTCATGCACCTATTGATGGGGGAGAAAATGTGCCAAATAGGAAATAAGTAGGAGGAAGTGGGACAAAGAATCCTGCTACATGCCTAATAGTATCAACATTCCTAGAAATGGAAATGCCCAGAATCATGCTAGCCAGGGAATAGAAGGTACATAGGGCCCCTCCTCATAAGAGAAAACCTAGAAAAGGGTGAATAGATTTGAAAACCTTGTATTAGAAGAGACGACTGATAGCGGTCAAATAAATAATAGAGAAAGTGAAACCAATAAAACAACCCTAGAGGGGGGGGGGTGAATAGGGTTTTTGAAAATTAATGGAGAACTTAAACAAAATACAATCATGAAACTTAATCAAGCCAAGCAATATTTCAATGAAGATGCTAACTACACAATTTCAAGAAATTATTGAGCAATAAGTAAGAGATTGAGTTAGAGATACTTGACAAGGAGATTTAAATGGTTCGACTTGAACTACCCTCAAGCCTACATCCACCTCTTCACGGAAGTCCCTTGCAAGAGAACTAGAATCCACTAGCAACAATCTTCTTTCGGGTCAAGATCAAAACCCTTACAACACTTGATGATACCCCCACACCAAGCACAAGCCTTGAATCCACAAAGCTCACCCAAGACTTGACAAACCCAAGCCTTGATCACAATTCTTTTACAACGATCAAATGTGTACAAAGAAACCCTCTTGAAAGGAAAAAAGTACAATTGAAGCTCTAGTACAATAGAGAAATGAGAGAATTGATGACTTGAAGTATGCTTACTCTCAATTAAAGAATAGCTCACAAAGATGCTATCTTATATGATGTAAAATTATGAAGATGAAGAGAGAAATATTTAATCTATGAACCTAGGTGTTTCTCTAATGAATGAAGGCTTAGAATGTGGTTTCCATAGTGTATGATGAAGCCCCAAATCATTTATATAGAGAGCAAATGAAATATAGTCGTTATGGGGAAAATATGAGCAAAACTGCCATTGTAGTCGACTGTATTCCCAATGCAGTAGACTGGGTTCACAAATCTCAACTTTTAAGTCTTCATTTTGTTTTTCTAAAACGAAAGTATTGCAAGATATTTGTTTTGTGCTAGGAATGTTCACAATCAAATCAACTAAATCATTATTCATATGTTTCACATAGAGATGGCTAGCTATGCATTCATTCTTAGCATGCAACTCACTATTTTCACTTTTTAAGTCATCTAGTTCTTTTGAAATAGCATGCACTTGTTTTTTAAAGCACAATTTTCTTGGCTAATTTCATAGATTCTTCGTATAAAAGAGCATAAGCATCATAAATATCATCATTGGAGCAATTGCTATCACTATATGAAGAATTTACCACTTCTTCTTTTTGAGCCATGAAGCATAGATTTGCATCTCTATCATCGAAGTCACCATCCTCATATTCATCTTCACTTGAATTATTATCATTAAAAATGATGTCTTCAATTGATGTCTTTATAGAATGCTTCTTTCTTGACCCTTTCTTCTTCTTATTCTCCCTTGAGGTACTCTCCATACTTGACCCGTTCTTGCTCTTGTGCGAGTTTGTATCTTTCTTCATTTTAAGATAATCATTAACTTCCTTTGCAAGTATGTCCATCTCCTTATTATTCAAGTCTTCTTCCTTTTCACTTGAACATTGATCCATCATTGATGAAGCTTTAAGAGCAATGCACTTCTTCTTCTTCTTTGGACCTTTTTGCCTGGATGATTCGAGTTGCATTACATAAGTCATCAAGGAGCAAATTAATTCATCCAATGGGAAGGTATTAAGATCCTTTGATTCTTGAAGTGCGGTGACTTTTGCATTCCATTCTCTAGGTAATGACCTAATCAACTTTCTCACAAGATCACCGTTAGAGAAATCATTTTCTAATTGTTTCAAAGTATTAACAAGTTTAGTGAAACGATAATTCATTTCTATAATAGATTCATCGGAAAACATTTGAAACAATTCATATTCTCTATGCCATAAATTCATCTTTGAATCTCTTAGGCGAGAAGTCCTTTCATGAGTGACTCGAAGTGTATCCCACATACTCTTAGCCGAATCACACATAGTAACTCGATTGAGTTCATTTGTGTTTAGAGCACAAACAAGACAATTCTTAGCTCTAGAATTCATGCAAAGCATATTTCTATCATAGTCATTACATTCAGATTTCTCTTTTGGCACAAGCTTATTCCTAATCCACTTGGTTGGAACATAAGGGCCATCTTCAACGATTCCCCACATTTCATAATCTAAAGATTCTAAAAATCCTCTCACCATAATTTTCCATATATTATATGAAGATCCATCAAAAAGTGGAGGTCTAGTAATAGAACTCCCTTCAAGACTAAGAAACCCCATGATCTTTTTAACTCTCTAGGTGTTAACCAAAAAAATCAAGAGCCGAGGCTCTGATACCACTTGAAACCAATAAAAAAAAACCCAAGAGGGGGGTGAATAGGGTTTTTGAAAATTAATGGGGAACTTAAACAAAACACAATCATGAAACTTAATCAAGCCAAGCAATATTTCAATGAAGATGCTAACTACACAATCTCAAGAAATTATTGAGCAATAAGTAAAGAGATTGAGTTAGAGATACTTGACAAGAAGATTTAAATGGTTCGGCTTGAACTACCCTCAAGCCTACATCCACCTCTTCAAGGAAGTCCCTTGCAAGAGCACTAGAATTCACTAGCAACAATCTTCTTCTGGGTCAAGATCAAAACCCTTACAACACTTGATGATATCCCAACACCATGCACAAGCCTTGAATCCACAAAGCTCACCCAAGACTTGACAAACCCAAGCCTTGATCACAATTCTTTTACAATGATCAAATGTGTACAAAGAAACCCTCTTGAAAGGAAATAAGTACAATTGAAGCTCTAGTACAATAGAGAGATGAGAGAATTGATGACTTGAAGTATGCTCACTCTCAATCAAAGAATTGCTCACAAAGATGCTCTCTTTAATGATGTAAAATCATGAAGATGAAGAGAGAAAATTTAATCTATGAGCCTTGATATTTCTCTAATGAATGGAGGCTTAGAATGTGGTTTTCATGGTGTATGATGAAGTCCCAAATCATTTATATAGAGAGAAAATGAAATATAGCCGTTATGGGCAAAATATGAGCAAAACTGCCATTGTAGTCGACTGTATTCCCAATGCAGTCGACTGGGTTCCCTCTAAAATAGCTGTTGGAGTTTTGCCCTGGAAAATAACCATTGGACTGAATTTTGACCAATGCAGTCGACTGCATTGAAATGCAATCGACTGGATTCAAATACAGTCGACTATATTACCCTATTGCCTATCGGCTGCCTCACGGAACCCCCTTTCCTATTTTGGGCATAACTTTCTTTAAAAAAATTGGATTGAGGTGCCGTTTTTTGTGTTGGAAAGATAATGAAAATTTTTATCAAGATATGAAAAGATTGGCACCAAAATAGGTTTTGAGAAAATCTGAGTGAGCTCCAAAATTCACTCATTTTCAAGAACCACACTTGTGTGAAAGGTTATGAACTCACATGCAATGCACAAGGTGTCCTAAGGTCTTTTTAGGTCATAGTCATCAATTCAAGCATCAAATAAAGACTAGTTACATATTAGTAAAGATCAATTATAATCGATAGTAACTTAGCCAATACATTCTTTGTTGCTCTTCGACATTAGACTTGATGAAGCTTCTATAGCATGTCCACTATAACTTTAAGCTTCTTTGGCTTCAATCCATCTATCCAACTTTTCAAATGTGTCTTCATGAGTGTCATGTATATATCTAATAAGAATCCACTCAAAGCACACATTAGAACTTAATCAATGTGTAGTTATCATCAAAACAAGATGTAAGGATAGGTTACAAACCTGTACCACATTTGCCTCACGAATTCCATCAAGCAAAAATGGGCCAAGTGCCTCATCCACCACATGAATTCTATTGAGTTGAAATGGGCCAGATGCCATAATTTCCTCATGATTTTCCACGAGTTGGAATGGGTCAGAGATATAGGCCTATCGATAGGCCTCTGTATCAAAAATCGTACCCTGATGATATCGATCAGTGGGAAATACCTAGGGGTAAAGATCCTAGAATTTAGTCTTTTTCATGGTGAAGGAAATCAATCAACCATCGAACACATCGCTAGGTTTACCTTTCAATGTGGAGACTTGGGCCAAATTGATTGGGTCAAGTTGAAATGGTTCCAGTATTCATTGACTGGCGTTGCGTTCTCATGGTTCGCAAATTTGTCACCTAATTCAGTGTTCTCTTTTAGAGATATGGAAGCTTTATTTCATGCTCATTTTTTTAAAATGGAACCTGAGACTTCGTTGGATGATTTGGCTAGATTGAAGCAACATTCAGGAGAAACTGCTGAACAATTCTTGGAATGATTAAAGCTTCAAAAAATAAATGCCATTTTCAAATGCCAAAGACAAAATTGGCAAATTTGGCTCTCAATGGCCTAGATCTCGAAATTAGGAAAAAAATTCAAAAGAATGGAATTTAGGAATTTTTTTGAGTTATCATCCAGGGTAACTCAATATGAGACTTTGTTGAAGGAAGAAGAGATTAAGAAGAATTCATCAATTGGAACTTATTACCAAGATCCCATCGATCTTGAGGTGGACGCTGCAGAGATGGTTGGGAAAAAGCCAGTCACCTGTGATACTCTGGTTAAAGTCAAAAACCCCATCAGCTTGCCCTTGAGACAGCCAAATAAGTTGAATCCATCGCCCCCGTTGAGGAAATACTCATTCGAAATAAATCAAGCAGATCAAATCTTTGATCATCTTTTGAAGATTAAGTTCATTCAGCTGCAGGGACCTCTTCGAATACCAAAGGATAAGAAGTCAAAATTTTGTAAGTGGCACAATACTATTAGTCATAATACTAATAACTGTGTTATTTTCTGAAATGCGGTGCAGGATCAAATCGAGGTTGGACTCCTCAAATTTATGGACAAGGATAAAGAGGTAATGGAAGTAGACGGTGATCCTTTTCTAGAGATAGCACAAGATGTCAATATGGTATCGGTGGACTACAACCCAATCGATTGTTCAAGTAAGGATGAAAGTTTGGGAGACACCAATTTTAAGATAAGAAAACCTTTGGAAAGAGACTGTAACAGGAGGAAAACTAAAGGTATGTTGAGTTCAGATTATGATACAGACAAGGTATTCGATGTAGGCAGAAAAAGGGGCAGTTTTTATGGGCTGATGAAGAAAGTAGTTCCAATAAAGGAAGTGTGATTATGAAGTTGGGCACTTCTGTGTCAAAAATTGGACCGATAGGGGAGCCAGTATGTTAGGGTTGTGGTTCCTCTAGGGAATGGTTAGAGAAAATGTGGCAAAAAGAGCGCTTGACAAAAGATAAAGTGCGTCGAGGAGCAATACAAGAAGACAGGCTGAGAAAATCATAATTTTTCAGATTGGGCATGAGTTTAGACAGCCAAATATGACTAACCAAGTAATCTATCAGGACGATGTGGGACCCAAACATTTTTGGCTCAAAGATGGTAAAACCAAAGTTTGGACCGTTTGATCCAACGTACGTGTCCAAAAATTACAAAGGAAAAAATCCTATACCAGCCGAACAGAGAAATGAATTTTGGATGATGCAAAGATATCGAGAAGAATCTAGGATGTTGAAGCCAAAAATCCTCACTGATGAATGTTGGCATACAATTGGACAAGAGAGAGTTTCTTTCCCGAAAACGTATCAAGGTTTAAGCCGAACGCATAAGTGTTGAGTTCAGAGGAAGTTCGCAGCCATAACGCAAAGAGAATTGGAGATCAAGCAGGCCCAACTCGAAAGGAGGAAGTGGACTTGCACAAAGGAGGAAAAGGGTTCGAACTTAACTGAAGTTCAACTTAAGAAACAAACGGACGAAGAGGTTCTTCAGGCAATGATTGCAAAAGGAAAGTTTCAGCCGCTTGAGCAGGTATCGGCTGATAAGGAAGAGAAGATGGATGTTCCCGGTGAAAAAGAAGTAAAAAAAAGAAACAAAGCGACGGACGAAGATAAGAAGGCAGGATCCAAAAGAAGGTTATTTTTCAGAGAACATGAAACAAGTATCGACTGCAATATGGTGTTCGTTCTTTCCCTTACATTCGAAGCGAAAGGAGAACAACTGATTCGAGGTGAAGAAGATATGGAGGATGATAAAGCACCAGTACCAAACAACTTTATGTTTAAAGAAGAGGATGGAATAGCAAGTGAAATGAGCCAAAACCATTCAGGCAAATGAATAATGATCGATCATGGAAATAGAGTCATATTGACAATACCAGATCCCCAAAAGACAAGGCATCTAAAGCCTTCATTTATCTCCACACTGATGGATAGTCAACTAGTGGTCAGAGTATTGGTCGATAATGGAGCAGCGGTAAACATTTTGTCCACTAGAATGTTGAGAAAACTGTGTACAGACAAAAATATCTAATTCCCTATGAGATCATGGTATGTAACTTTGCAGGAAGAATCTCTAAGCCAAAAGGGTGTGGTCCCAATAGAGTTGACTATTAGAAAGAAAACAAAAATGTCGTCATTTTTCGTGATTAATTCTTCTTCGAGTTTCAATGCCTTGCTTGGAAGAGATTGGATACACGTAAATGGCTGCATACCATCATCACTTCATCAGGTTTTAATATTCTGGAGGGAAGAAAAGGATGGAAAGAAGGTGGCCGAATTGGTGTAGCTGATGGCAAGCCATTTTTGGCAGAATCAAATTGTCTTGAAGCCAAATTTTATTAGCAGAACATAGAACCAATAATCCTGGATGAAGACTGGGTTTTAGTGGAATGCTGAGGAATCGATTCGATGGTAGGACCTGGAAACAGAAGGTCCTTACCAAACATAGAGGAAAAGGACTTTTAATGGATAGACGTTCATCAAGAAAGAAAGAAATGCAATTGGAACCAGAGGGTGTCTCCATTGTAGAAGGTCTGAAATAGAAGGAAATGATAAAGATTCTAAAGACCAGCCATTAGCGGTTGAGGAGATGAGAGAATTTAGAAGAGGACAAGAAGAGATCATGCAGACTTCAAGGAAATTAATGATCTATGCGATGGAGAAAAGATTGGCAAGATTATCGCCTATCGACTAGGTGAACTGCGTCGAAGATGACGAGAAAGACCGTTTAGACGGAATTCAGTTACATGACCTTAGAATGGCACCAGCTAAGTTGGATGATTTAAGAATTGGGACACAAGATCAATTGATCGAGGTAAATCTAAGGACATAAGCCGAGCCACGGCCAATCTACATCAGTGCTCAACTACCGTTTGAAATTAAGAGAAAAATCATTGACTTAGTCAAAGAGTATAGAGACTGCTTTGCGTGGAGTTATGAAGAAATGCCAGGTTTAGACAGGAAGCTGGTGGAACAAAGATTATCCATCAAGTAAGAGTTCAAGCCATTTATACAGGCTCCCAGAAAAATGTCAAATGAAGTGACACTACTGGTGAAGGAAGAAATTGAGCGGCTTCTCAAGGCCAAGTTCATCAGACTAGCCAGGTATGTCAAATGGATATTAAACATAGTTCTTGTGTCAAAGAAAAATGGTAAGCTAAGAATATGTATCGATTTTAGAAATTTAAATTCTGCTACTCTTAAAGATCATTATGCCATGCCTATTGTCGATATGTTAGTTGATTCTGCATCTAAACATGTCGTTATGTCGTTCATGGATGGGAATGCTGGATACAACCAGATTTTCCTTAAAGATGAAGATATTCATAAAACAACATTTAGATGTCCTTGTGCGATAGGCACATTTGAGTGGGTAGTTATGCCTTTTGGTCTAAAAAATGCTAGAGCAACGTATCAAAGGGCAATGAATTTAATTTTTCATGATATGATTGGCAAGCTTTTAGAGGTATACATTAATGATGTAGTTATTAAATTGGACGATTATCAAGAGCATGTTAAACACCTAGAGAATGCTTTTATACGAATGAGAAGACATGGCCTGAAAATGAACCCACTAAAATGCGCATTTGGAGTTTCTACAGGTAATTTCTTAGGATTTTTGGTTCATCAAAAAGGGAACGAAATCGATAAGAACAAGGCAAAAGCCATTATAAATGCTAAGCCTCCTTCAAATAAGAAAGAACTTCAACATTTTTTGGGGCAAGTCAATTTCTTACGTCGATTTATTGCTAATCTAGCAGGAAAGACAAAAGCATTTTTAGCATTACTAGGGATGAGTGGAGAAACAGAGTATCGATGGGAAGCAAAGCATCAATAGGCTTTTCAATTGATCAAAGAGTATCTAACCAAACACCCCGTGCTGATGCCACCGAAGATCGGGAGGCCTTTGAAGTTATATGTATCGGCAGCATAGTCATCTCTTGGAAGTCTGTTAGCCCAAGAAAATGACCAGGGATTTGAACAGGCTATTTACTATTTCAGTCGAGGTTTAAATGTAACTGAACAAAAATACACAGTTGTTGAAAAGTTGTGTTTGACTCTATATTCTACTGCAGTTAAACTTCGACACTATATGTTTCCGTTTGATGTACTAGTTATAGCACAAAATGACTTGATAAAATATATGTTGTCTAGACCAGTATTGAGGGGAAATATGGGCAAATGGGTCCTAGTGCTGATAGAATACAGCTTAACATACATTCCTCAGAAAGCTGTGAAAGGACAAGCATTGGCTGATTTCTTGACAAATCATCCAAGTAGTAACCTAGAAAATGGGGTAATTTATGTGGGTATCGCTCCTTGAAAAATGACGTTCGATGGGTTGAAAGCTAGTCAAGGAGCTGGTGCTGGTATAGTGTTAATCTCTCCTGATGCTAACATACATTAGTTTGCTTTCCATATTGAAAAAGATTACTCTAACAATTAGGCAGAATATGAAGCCTTAATCATCGGTTTGGAAATACTATTGGACATGCGCATCACCACAGTACAAATATCTGGAGATTCTCAACTGGTGATAAAATAGTTGAACAGAGAGTTTAAATGCAATGCCCCTGGTTTAGAGATGTACTTCAGCATCGCAACATACCTGTAGGCAAGATTTGATGATGTAACTATGACCCATATTCCCTGGATAAATAATAGCAGTGCCAACATAATGGCTCAGTTAGCTTCAGGTTTAAAGGTTCCTGAAGGAGTCAATGGACAATGGGTAAAGGTATCAAGGTGTCAACTAATGATCAATGACAGATATAAAGATTTAGAGATGGTTGATTCAATCGATACGATTCAAAATGATTGGAGAATGCCAATCATCCAGTATCTACAGAACCCGAAGTCGAGAGTAGATGCAAAAGTAAAATTGCAGGCAACCAAATATTTCCTGTTAGACAATGATTTATTTAAACGAACACCAGAAGGGTTGGCATTTAGGTGTTTGGAGCGGTAAGAGGCAATGCAGGTGATGGCTGAAATACATGAAGGCATATGCGGTGCCCATCAAGCAGAAATCCAAATGAGATAGTTGATCAGGCGACATGGCCATTACAGGCCTTCCATAATGGAGGATTGCGTCCGATATGCAAAAGGGTGTCAAGCTTGCCAAAAACACGGAACCATCCACCGTGTGCCATGCGTTGAATTACAATCGATAGTGAAGCCATGGCCATTTAGAGGATGGGCCATGGATTTAATAGGACAAATACATCCTTCTTCATCTAAAAGGCATGTATTTATAATTGTGGCCATTGATTACTTTACAAAATGGACAGAAGCTAAGCCTATGAATACGGTTACACAAGAGAGTGTAATCACTTTCATCAAAGAAAATATAATCCATCGATTCGGATTACCTCAAACAATCACGGCCGATAGAGGTGCCATTTTTACTGGGGGGCAAATACGTGAGTTTGCCAAAGAATACAAGTTCGAGATAATAAACTCTACCCCCTATTATGCACATGCGAATGTCCAAGCTGAGGCAACCAATAAATCGATTAAGCACATTATGGAGAACCATTGAAGATACCCCGAATGATTGGCACCGTTTGTATCGGAGGTTCTTTGGGCATTCTGGACTTCCCCTAGGTCCAGTACTGGGATAGCTCCATACGCTTTAACATATGGGCATGATCTTGTACTACCTATGGAGATAACTGTAAGATCTTTTCGTGTGGTTATGCAAAGTAGTTTCCCAGTGGCAGAATATAACGAGGCCATGACAATTGAATTGGAAGATTTGGATGACCATCGATTAAATACATTGGATAGATTACATGCACAAAAGCTAAGGGTAAGAAGATCTTATAATCAAAGAGTCTTACCCAAAACATTTCAAGAAAGAAGTTTAGTATGGAAAACTATACTGCCCATAGGGTTAAAAAACCCAAAATTTGGTAAGTGGTCGCCAAATTGGGAAGGACCCTTGTAGTCCATAAAGTTTTAAGAGGCGGAGCATACTGACTGAAATCACTAAAAGGACAAGTGCATGCTAAGTGGATAAACAACCGATACCTAAAAAAGTATGTCCCTTCCATGTGGGAAGGAATAGAGCCAATCGATAGGGACAGTTTGCACGGGCCTGATGAAGGTTAAGAAAAGCAAAAAGAAAAGAAAACTGCAAGTAAAAATCTAAAGAAAGCAGTTTTATTATGAATAATAGTCCAAAAACAAAAGTTGGCCAATGAAAATAACTGTTTACATCAAACATCAAAAGCAGATTGAATTTCTGTCCATCGACTTTCAGCCTTAGTCATAATTAGGTCAGCAAAACTAAGCTGGGATTGTGTCTTAGCCATTTCTTTAAAGGCTCCTCCATAGCTGTAGCTAAGTCAACAGCTTCTTGATAAACACTGTTTTGCTGCTCCAACAGATTTTGCTCCTTTTGATTTAGCTCATTCATCTTCATTTCCAACTCTTTCTTCTCGGCTTTGATCTCATCAATCTCTCTAGAAATCTACAAACTAATCTGATGTTTCTCTTGGACTTGGATATTTAGAGCATCGATATCTCAATCTACTACCTGGACATTAGATCTAATGCCCATTCCTTGTTTCCAAGAAGCCAATATTAGAGAGATTTGAAATTTTAAAGTAAAAATTAGTCCTGATTGAACAGCATGCAAAGCTGATGTATTATCAACAAGGGTATCGATTAGATCATTCATCTATAAGCACGACATCCTCATTAGCCAGAATGTCAAGAAGACAGTGACTAAGGAAACTCTTAAAAATGTTAAGAACAACAACTACATCACCACTGGAAAGCAAAGCCGATGTACTGCCGGAAGGGAATGAAAAGGCACTAATGGCTGACTGAAGTTGCAAAAACTTTCGATTGATGTCATCAACAGCTGTAATAGGAGCAAACGTTTGTCGAGCAGCTAAGACACCTGTAGCATCTGCTAACATTTGGGTGATTGAAGGAAAACTAGAAACAATGGGAGGAGCTGATGACTCAGACATCGAAGGGATAGCCGTAACGTGACTAGACGTTGCAGGCATGAGTTTAGGGCTTTGAACCGGATCTGCATCAGCAGGGAGGTAACCTTTAGTTTGGGGATAGGTTTCAACAGATGGAAAGTTGGGCAAGGCAATATCGCCTGTTTGTTCAGAAAGATCATCAGAATCTTCTTTATCTGGAATGTCACAAAGCTCATCAATCTGCAAAATAGACGACAATAAAGTATGAGTCACTAATATAATGATAAGTTACAGTAGTCAGGAACTTACAAACCTGTTGAGAGGGAGATGCTGATCGATAAAGAGCAGGAACTGGAGACACCCTACAACTAGTGATCTCCGTATCAATCTCCTCACCGACAGCAGCATCGGAAGAAGTATCATTGGGGTTGTCATCTTTGCTGGCACTCTCCTGAGTCAAATCGATGGTAATACCACCCAAATCCTAATAAGGGGGTAAATGATGAAATTTAGCATATAAATTCAAGAGCCAACAAAAAGGGTTTTTTACCGTCAAAGACATGGTTCTTGTGCTAAAATGAGTTTTGCGAACAATACTTTTCTTTCTGGTAGATTTCGGTTTGGGTGGAGAATTTGAAGCAGCTCTTGGTTGATCGGCCAGGGCAGGAGAAGATTATTGTGCCTGTTCATCTGCAGAAGTCCCCATTTCAGTAAAAGGTTTCCCGAGTGATCTAACATCTTGATTAGCTGCATGAAGACAAAGCAAAGGTCTGAAATGAAATTTTAGTGTATTCAGAAAATGACACAATAAGTAGAAAGATTCAAACCTGGCTAGAAAGAAACAAAAGTTGAAGCGGGCTGAGAAGGGAGAGCAACATTTAGAGGGACAGTCAATATTGGTTCGTTTGATGGATGGATAGAAAGAATATCACCAGGTACGTGCTCAATTTGCCTTTTTCTTTCTCTACTTGCCTTCCTTTGACGAATGAGAGGAACATTATCTTCTTCATCATCTTCTTTTCCCATGTTTTCAAATTCTTTCCCTTTTTTGGAGAATAAATTCTCAGAAGAATCATCCCAGTCGTCATCAACTTCATGTTTTTCTGAGGAAAATTCAGCAAGAGGCTCTTTCCCTTTTCTACTCGATACTGCTTGAGAGGGTCCTGCAGAAGGACATCGATCCCTTTTCCTAGAGGCACCAGGCTGGTTGATATTTCCTGCATTGATAAACTAAGATGTAGTGAACAGAATAAGATCGACTATGAATGGCATCAAAAGAAAAAGACGATACCTGGTCGATGTGGGTTGTCCACGGCCAAACGAACCATGCATGAAGCATAAGTGAGGCCATCATATAATCCTAAGACATTTTCTTGATACCAGGGGTCAAAAGAAGTAACTGATCTAGCAGTACGAATCTTGAAATTGGACATGATAAAAACTGTCCATTGATTCGTCGACGACTTTATCGATCTTCCTAATATGGTTCACTGTGATTCGTTTAATCCTTTCTCTAGCCTCCAAGAAGCCGTTGTGTATAAAGAAAGGGGCTGGGATCCCTTGTACCAACCCAAATTGCTGGCCAAATTGAGATGGAGTATACCGTTCATACCCGTAGGATTCTGAAGGAGTAGCGGTAATCTGACCGCCTGTATGAAGAAATCGCCCACAGAGAAAACTAGCCCATATCCTTTGAACCCTATCCTGGAACTCCAGGGGAATAGTATCGTTTATCTAAGTAGGGAGGTTTCCAAACTAGTGAGGACCGATTGATCGAGCAAGAAAAGGGTGTCCACGCTTGTAAAAATTGAATTAAAAAAATGGAAACAGGATATAAAACAATGGAGCCTGATGGTACTCAAAGACAAGTGATGACCATAGGTCAGGAAGAGAGGATCAGGCTGATCAGGGATAGTGGGACCAAATTCTGGAAAATAAGCATGTAACCACAGTTGCATCAACCAAAAAGGGCCACCAGTGCTCCAATGAATTTTCTTCTCCACCATGGTAAACATCGACCTGTACAAACTACCCAATACTAGCGGTGCAAGAGCATACTCCCTAACATGAGCTAAGCTGATGGCTAAGTTCATATACTCTTTGGTCAATGAAAGACTAGAGACACAGAAAACATGACAAGATAGACACATCCAAAGAAAAATGGCTAGCTCTTTTAGATCGGGCAAAGAATTAACATTCTTTAACCTAAGAAAATATCTCTTGAAGGTCTCAGAATACTTAGGAGATGAGACATCTAAACACAGATTGGTAGGGTTATGATAGGTCAAAGCATTAGCATGACTACCAATCGGCATAAGACCTGTTAAGGTGCAAACATCGAGTATAGTATGAGCCATCTTCTTAGTTCTTAACATAAGGGCGTTGGTAGTAGTCGACCAAAAACAAAAGGAGCTTGACAAAAACCATCGATCTACTTTGGGAGGAGTTTTTAATATATGGATGAGTTCAAAAATGCCTTGCCGCCTCCACTGATCGGCATAGGTAGCAGACAAATGATCAACCCACAAACCCCAATCAGCGTGAATCAAAGTTGGCCAGGATCTAATCTGCAGACCAGTTTCACTCCACCCTTTCCAGTTTAGAAAGGGCGAACTGAGCAACAATTTCTCTGAATCGTCGATTGGGTATCCTTTTAAGGGTTGAGGACGAACCCTAAATGATGGGCCTAAAATGTAAGGGGTAGGTTTTGGGCGTTTCTTGTAGGAGATCAGAATGCGAGAATCGATAGGATCAATATGATCCATAAGAGCCCCAACGCCCCATCAAGGGTTAGGAGGACATTCTACTCCATCTCCCTCATCGCGGTGAGGAACAATTCGTGTCTTCACCATATTTGTTGAAGGAAGTAGTGAAAAGAGCAATTGGAAAATTTAGGGTTTACTGAAGAAAAACCTTGATGATGAACGAATAAAGGTCAATTTAAATAGCTTCGATAAAACGGTTAAGAATTGAAAGCGGTAAAAGGTGAGGCAAACAGCGTTAACTCACCCGACTGTATCGTCGCTCGAGTTAAAGGGGGGCAATGTTGGCAACAATATTTTCACGAATGGTGTGCAGACATGTGGCACAGTGATAACCACGAAAGATTGTATAAATGAAGGAAATGGAAAGGGAACGGTTACAGTAGTTATCATTTGTTACCGAATCATAAGAAAATGATAAGTGAGCAAAAGGAAGAAGGAAAACCAAATATTTGAATAAATCGCACAATAAGGAGTGTCACGATCGATAACGTTGAAACAAACATGAAAAAAAAGCGCCATGGAAATCAGTTAGTGGGATGTTGAAACGGACCACGATAGACACGTTTGAAGAAGTTTCGGAAGAAGCAAATGATCAGGGAGATCGAGAAGTGTATCCAGAAAAAATAAAGAATGACAGTAACCTAGGGAAGGCGGTTACAAATATCCCCAAGTATAAAAGTAGATGGAGGGCAACAGAAAAGTGGTCGTCAATCTCTCAACAAAAATTAGACTAAGAAGAATAGCTTGTTTAGACTTCTTTAGGCAGGTTGTTAGATGATCTGTGTAGTATCGATAGGAAATCCAGTACGCTGTAAAAATTGTGTCCGTTACACTGTAAGAATTGTATTTGTGATTTTAGTGGGCGCATCGTCTTTTGATCAATTCAGCATATTGTCATCCGTTAGTTTTCCTTTTTAGCGAAGTCCTCAGACCCAAGAGGCAAAAAAGATCCCACGCAGTTCATCGGGTGTGTCGAAAGTGCATGATCGATAGTGAGTTTGCCCAGCAGTGCAAACATCTACTGAGTTGGTCCTAGTGGGTCGATCTAGATGATGTCCATGCTCTTGTGACCACTCTTTTTTGCAAGATGGAACCCCTCCATAATCTTCTATGGCTTGCTTTCCATTCTAAATATAATCCAACTGTCTATAGGTGAGATTACTGTCTTTCGTTTGATGCAACTTTTGCTTTTTGGAAGTTGTAACTATGCATGAGTGTGCACGTGCTTCTGGTTATTTCTGACCAAATATTGTTGAAATCCGGATTGCTATATGGCCTGATTTTGTTAGGTAAAAGAACGATATTGCTATGCCTTGGAAAATCTATAATCGTTGTATGGCCTAATTTTTTGGGTTAGGTAAAAGGAATATATATGTTGCTATTGCAAATCTGGGGTTGCTGTATGGCAGATTTTTTTTGTTAGGTAAAAGGAATATGTTTCTTTTCTTGTCTCATCTATCTGACTTTCTAGAATTGAAATCACCCCACACATGTTCTATAGACTAACTATATTAAGTGAAAAGTTGGAATTTTAGTTGCATACCATATTCTTTTGAAGATTGTAATTACAGTTGAAGATTGTAATTACAGTTACAGTTGCCCAACATCTCCGCCAGCGCCATGCCTCGATCAACGCCCCACTGCTACCATCACACGATATTACCGGCCAACCAAAAATTCCGATTGAGACCAAAGGATGACCATCGGCCAGCGGTGCTTACGCCAGATCTCGACAGCCCCACTTCCGGCCACGCACGTAGCCATCGGCGACAACTCCAGCTACGCACCTTCGTCGAAACATCATTGCCCAACGTCTCCGCGAGCGCCGTGCCTCGATCAACGCCTCACTACTACCATCGCACGATATCACCGACCAACCAAAAATTCCGATCGAGACCAAAGGACGACCATCGGCCAGTCACCGACCCTCTTCCTCTATCCACCGACCAGCCGCCATGGCCATCAGGACCTCAAATTGCCGTAGCTGCTACAGTTTTACGGCGAGCCAAAACTACAGTCGCCGATCTCTAGCCTTAATTGCCGGAATCTACAACCACCAGTGACCGTCTGTTACTCCTCACCCAAACCATCCTGCCACTTTTTCAAGTGTATCCGCTTGTGTGCAGACAGAATTTCTAGCAACGGGACAAGCGATCGGTGAATGGCCAGAGCAACCAACAGGCAACTCGGAATTTTGAGCCCTCAACCCAATTACCCAGCTGCCAAGCAATAACATCTGTCGATGCATCGCTCACCGATCGACCAACCACCTTTGCAGAATATTAATTATAGCTAAAGGAGCATCGGGGAAAGATGAACAGAGAGAGAAAACACAGTGAGGAAGAAGGGGTAGGGAAATTACCATTTTGCCCATGCCCAAATGGCATGTGCACCGCACATGATCACTTAACGTTCAAAATTGAACGGACGTCCAATTTTGGAGCTATTTGCAATGGTTGTCAACCTCGAGGGACATTATTGCAAAAGTTGTAAACACGGGGGGCAAAGTGCAAAAACATTAAACCTCAAGGGACAGTTTTGTAATTAATTCATGTTTAGATATCCTTCTTTGCTATTAGATTTGTGCTAATCATCTCTTATCTTTTTAGATATGCTCTCTTTTTATCGATTAAACTTGATTCTTGAATAGAAACGTCCTACCAACAAGAAATATTTGAACATAAAAGATTGACATGTACAAAGAGATGGCTTTGATTGCTGGCAAAAACATTGCAACAAGTGGCTTTTCAAAGTCATATGGTGATCTAGAGCTAGAAGAAAAAGGCAAACAAAGATGGTTCATCTACAGCAACATTGTCACGTGTAAGGCAACATCAAAAGAGAAAGCGTAAAGATGAGGATACGCGGTATGATAAGTTAGCAGAAGAGATTGGGCAAGTTGTATTAGCAATCAAGGAACTCAATAAAAATGATCTCGTGATTAGTGATTTTTCTGATGAAGACATAAGGTTTTTGACAAAACTTTTTTGGCAATGGTTTTCGACTAATTGGTGGAAAATGAAAACAAGCAAAAGCGTTTGTGGTGAAAAGTGACAACGTGCAGAAGATATGAATAGCAAATTTCATGGCAAAACATTTAGCAGGAAAGAAATTTTGGGGTTTAATTTTATGTACATGAACTGATCTTGTTACTAATATAAGAACATTTTTGCTATGCTTGTTTTTTTCGGTAAGAACATGTATGTAACTTGGAGAAGGTGGTTGTTATGTTTACTAATGTTTATGATGATTTTAACATGTTTATACAATTTTCCTTCTATTTTTAATTTTTGACATAGGTTCATAAGTAGTTTTATCATTTTCCATGTGTTGTCCAAACAACAGAAAAGAAATTCATGAAAATGTTTTTAGGAGCTTTCTATTTTCTGGAAAGTGTTTTCCGTGAAACAAACAGGGCCTTAATCATAACAAGCGTGCATAAACCAAACAAAACATGCTTATCATCAACTCATGCATTGTAGATGATGGATTGCAGCGAACGAGCAAGAAATAACTCAAGCATAACACATATCATAATGAGTCTAAGGAGCCCAAATCATAAGCCGAATGCTCGTTCACCTACCATGCTCTCTTGGTTAGACCCTAAATTGATCACTCAAAAGCTGAGCCGATCAAAATCAGTTTATGATTGATAAATTTAGACCTTACACAAGACTTCACACATATTGTCAACATACATGGCACAGCGTTATGCCCCTAGGAGGTTAACCTGCTGAGCAAGCTCAACATACATCCTGTTTCATATGAGTCGATTTATTGGCCTTCGACTCCCGGCCACTACTTCCGAAGACTCGCATGATATATAGCATGCTATCATGCGTAGAGAATGTTAAACACATCAAGTATCATATAAAACATTTATATGCATTTCTTAGCTCAAAACAGTTTCAGTGAAAGCTGACCAGTTCCAAATCTAGGCAATTTAGGGTAACATACGCTTCGAACCTGAGAGTAATATTAAAGACAATGTTAAAGCACACGTCTTAAGCTTTCCAAAAAGTTGGAGAAGACCCAAATCCGACAAGTGTTGAATGAGATATGCTTGTTTAGATATCAACACAGAATCTGCACAATTTAATCAGCTTCTACCAGTTTCATATTTAGCAATTTAGGGCCATATACACTTTGAATTAGAGAGTAATCAAACAAGAATGTTAAAGCTGACATCTTCAGATTTTCAAAAAGTTATAGAACACTCAAATCCGACAAGTATTGAATGAAATACGCATGTTTAAAGATCAACCTAGAATCTGCTCAGATATCTCTAATCCAATTCTAACACTTCATAAGCACATAACACACCATATATACACATGAATCATGATTAAAACCATGCTCAAGGCTACTCATATGTACAACCTACCTTTGACAAGATTAGGGAGTAGAACTCATCAAGAAATTCATCTTTTGTCAAGCAAAGAACAAACTAATATGAAATATGTAACAACAAATTCTCTTTTTCTCTCCCTTCTTCATGCTCTCAAACCTCTTCTATAGTTTTCTCTAAAATTTGGCAGCTCCCTTCTCCCTTCTCTTCTTGTTTTTACCTTAAAAAATAGAAGACATGAGTCACCAAAACTATAGAGAAATCTGTTGAGTTTACTCCTTAGAGAAACAATTGTTTCAAGGGTATTAGACCCCTTCCAAGTCTTACCAATAAGAACATGACAACCTAAATCAATTTCTAGACTTAATAAGCTCCATTAGTACTAGTTGTTCCCAACCTGTTCTGGTCGGACCCAATGGCCCGCTGGGGGTCCCGCTTCTCGCAGACATGTCAACATAGTGAACGGTCAAATCTCCAGTGTATCGAACTGGTCAGCGCCCGCACGCCAAAGACACATGTTTTTCTCGCTTCGCGCGCTTCGTGCACGACTTAGGCGCAATTTATTTCGTGTTAGCGTGACTCACGAGAGTGCGACCATCACGCCGAGATCATCCGAGCACCTTTTTCATCAAAAACATCGACCGACGATGCAATCGGAGCGACGGGGTCAAGGGCAAAGGCCTTGGCCAATCCCATGGGGTCGGCCTCGGCCTCCATGGGGGGTCGGCCTCGGCCTCCATTGGGGGTTGGCCTTGGCCTTCCCCCCTGGTTGTTCACTTTTCACGTAGGGTCCTTTTTGCGCTTTGTTCGCTTCGTACGCTTTGTAATGTGACTTTGGCACCTTGTTCGTCACGTGGATATGATTCACGTCGACACGCTCGTTGCAACGCAACTTCCGGATTCGTTGTTGCCTATCAAAACACCAACCGTAGGCACAACCGAAGTTCACCAAAGGAGGAAGGTGGCCTTGGCCACCCCTAGGGTCGGCCTCGGCCTCCCGACCGCCTTGGCCTTCCCCCAAAACCCCCAGCTTTGCCCCTTTTTTTGCGCACATTGTTCCGAACCATGTTTTGTGCTAGCACAAAGCTTACTAACGCGTACACAACAACCTCGTGACGTCCGTCATCCGATGTCCACGACCGTGCATTGCTCTCGTGACGTCCGTCGCTCAAAGTCATGCGCTACCACCGAATGACCCGTCGCCGACGAACCCTGTGTCATCATCCTCAACTTTATCATCACTACATATTGCACTCATTAGTTTGGTATGATAGGCACACTCAACTCACATCTCGTCCCCAGAACACTCGACTCGCGCCCATGCGCTGTCACCGCCCCCATGTGCCATTCGCATGATGCGTGCCCCCGGCACCAAGTATTGCCCCGCGAGTGTTCGTCGTCGTGCCCATGCGCCATTCTCATGATGCTTGCCCCTGCACCAAGTAATGCTTCGTGACGTTTGTCGCCACGCCCGTGTGCCATTCTTATGATGTGTGCCCCCGGCACTAGGTATTGCTCCGCGACGTTCGTCGCCGCGCCCGTGTGCCATTCTTATGATGTGTGCCCCCGGCACCAAGTATTTCCCTGCGACGTTCGTCGCCGCTCCCGTGCGCCATTCTCATGATGCGCGCCCCCGGTACCAAGTATTGCCCCGTGACGTTTGTCGCCTCGCCCGTGCGCCATTCTCATGATCTGTGCCCCCAGCACCAAGTATTGCTCTGTGACGTTCGTCGCCACGCCCATGCGCCATTCTCATGATCCGTGCCCCCGGCACCAAGTATTGCTCCGCGACGTTCGTCGCCGCACCCGTGCGACATTCTCATGATCCGTGCCCCCGGCACCAAGTGTTGCTCAGCGACGTTAGTCGCCTCGCCGATGCGCCACAATCATGATACAGGCCTTGGAGCATCACACTTATTCATCACACCATGCACCCCCGCCATGGACGTGGAACATTCTTCGACCCACTCTCTGGAGTGTGCAGCATTCCGGGGGGCTTCATTCTTAATGCTCTGGCATGAGGACCCCTCGCAGCGGGATGGACTCGTTATCACAAAGTCATCGCCGCCACGAGATGGGCTCGTTACCATAAAGCCATCACCGTCTTCATTTCGGGGGGCTCTGCTTGTAGTGCTCTGGCATGAGGACCCCTCGCAGCGGGATGGGCTCATTACCACAAAGCCATCGCCGCCACGGGATGGGCTCGTTACCACAAAGCCATCGCCGTCACAATCAAGGGGGGCTCCGTTCGTAGTGCTCAGGCACGAGGACCCCTCACAGCGGGATGGACTCGTTACCACAAAGTCATCGCCGCCACGGGATGGGCTTGTTACGACAAAGCCATCACCGTCACAGTCACGGGGGGCTCCATTCGTAGTGCTCCGGTACGAGGACCCCTCGCAGCGGGATAGGCTTGTTACCACAAACCTATCGCCGTCTTCATTCCGGGGGGTTCCGTTCGTAGTGCTCTGGCACGAGGACCCTTTGCAGCGGGATTGGAGACTCCTCTAGGACACTATATCTGCCAGGGTGCCTACGTGACTAACCTACGTGCTCTGGCACTGGGGTCTCGCATCGGCAACCCTAGGGACTATGACCCTCGGGTCATTCTGAGACAGGAGCAGGTCTCCGAAGGGCATCGCGCCTAGTCCACCTGGCCAATGGGCGTCGGGTCTTCCCTACCACTGCCAGGCCCGTGGGATTCAGTGAGGGCTTGGATCGATGGCTGGGGCAACGGGCTTACTCTGATCATGCTACCGTGGTGTGGTCAGTCTTCTGAGACACGTAGAACGACGTTGTGTGGGGCAGGCAACGCAAATTTGGGAACCGACAGTCCAACAGAGAACAGGTATTTTGGGACCACCTGGTGATGTGTCACTCCTAGGGGACAACATGTGGCACTTTATGACATAAGCACGCTGTTTCCTATAAATAGTGAACTTTACAACTCAAAAAAGGACTTTTGGCTCATTCTTACAAAACTCACTCTAGAATTTGAGAGCTCTTGGGTTCAAGTGAGAGAAACATAACTTTGGACTGTAACTTCGACCGTAACATTGGACATTGACTCGGACCTTGACTTGGACTGTCGACTGCCGGCCCTGTTCATCCCATCCTCATCTCCGTAGCACTACCACTCCTCACGGCCTATCTGGGAAGCATTGTTCTCGGCCCTTACTCCGCCTTTGCTGTCTCTCACTTTGCATACTTGGAAATTGACGTGGACTGCAGCCTTTGTGGCACCTCCACATAGGCACGACCACTTTTCTTGGCATCATTTTGGTGACTCCGCTGGGGAGGTGAGCATCGTATTGCAGTTTGCCTATCTTCCACACTTAGGCATCATGCCTCCACGACGAAGAGTTACGAAGGCTACCAGCCAAGGCCTCATCCGCACCGTGCAAGAGGAGGATCACCTCTGTGAACAAGAAGGGACTAGTGCCATGCGTGTCCAAGACCAGCCACTAGCTGTCGCACCTAACATACAAGTTGCAGTCAATGCGGCCATCCAACAGTTCACGCTCGCTATAGCCAACCTACAGGACTTGCAGGCTACTCTTATGAATGTCATCATGGAAATTGAAAAATCCATACAGGCGATGGCCCCCCAACAAACCCTTGCACCTATCCAACCTTTCGGACCTGGGTTGGCTCTTGACGCCGCTCAGGCCCCAGTGTTGCAACCACCGTAGCCAGAATCATCTAGAACTTTGGCGATAGGACTTGCGACATCTGCACCTCTTGCAACTGATGTGCTGCATCCTGTCAGGCTATCACAAAGACCTCAGGCAGACCTTGGTCCCGTACTGCAACAGATTCACCCTGTCATGGCCCCGCAGCCCATGCTGACATGAAGCTCATCTGAAACCCACGACTCTGTTGAGATGGAGCCTAACCCTTACCTAGCTGAACAACACCAAACAACCTGTCAAGTGATGGCTATGCCTCGCCCACCCACCCATGACCATATACAATTGCCACTACCAGCTCCCGTCATATATCAACCATCTGTTGCACCTACCTACCAACTTGTTCCGTCTGGGGGCTCGGGAACCCATGGTGTCCCAGCTAGCCACCACCCTTTGACCGTCCATGAAGACCCACCTCCTAACTATGTCACCCGTTCGGACTTGGAAGCACTCATGTATCACTTGTCACAACGCTCCACACCTGACTCCTCTACCAACCTGACAGGCCATGCCCTCTACCCCAACGACATTGCCATTACACCCTACCCAGCAATGTATAAGCAGCCCACCTTTGTGCTCTTCAATGGACACGAGGGCAACGCCCGTGAGCACTTGACGAGATTTGCAGGCTCATTGGAGTAGTATGGTCCGGGAGACAGCTTGAAGTTGAGGGAATTCCACAAGTCCCTTATAGGCTTGGCCTATACTTGGTATCACCAGATCCCTGCGGGGACTGTCCATGCATGGATCAACATGGTTTGGCTATTCCTAGACAAATTTCATTACGAGGCTGAACGCATTACTATCGTTCACATTGCCGACATCCGCTAGAATCAAGGGGAGGACTTAACCAAGTATGTGCACCATTTCTATCTTAAATGTCTTGAGTGCACGGACTTCAGCAAGGACGAGAACCTAGTGCCCATATGCATCAAGAACATCAGCGATGTATATTGGGTACACATTGAGAACCTACAGTTGAGGTCATGGGGACACCTCAAAGAAGCCGCCCGCCGCACTTATGAGTCGGTTGGCCCAGTCAAGCCATGGAAGCCCCATCCGCAGAATGCACTATTGGCCACGGCCAAACCATCTGGAGTTCTACCCCACAACAACCATAACAGCAACACTAGTACCGACAACTGCAACCCCTACAAGCGTCAGTTCTAAGAAAGGCATCGGTGCCCCGACAAAAGAAGGCAACGGGACCCTGCCCCCGAGTACCCATGTGATTTGAACACAGTGAAAGAGCTTTTGGAGAAATGGGTAAACAATGACAATAACTTCCACCTATCGCCGATGAAAGCCAATGTCACGGAAGTGGACAAATCCCAACCTAACTACTGCCCTTACCACCGCGCCATCGGCCATAATCTCAAAAACTGTAATGGGCTGCGAGATATCTTTGCAAGGAAGGTCGCGACAGGCGACCTGCAACTCCGAAAGAATAATGACGTACATCGACAGCCTTACCCACCGCACAACAACCGTAGAGAGCATTAAGTACTCATGGCCATCACCGACCACGTTAAACCTGTCATCACCGAAGCCTCTAGGGAGGCCACCCAGAGGGTCGTACCATGTGTGCAGCTAGCTACCCAACCACAGTCCTCCGTAGGCCAAATGATAAAGATCAAAGGATTTTTTTTAATGAAATGGGGTTTTCCCCCGCCGTAAGAACTTACTTATCCCGTTGCCTGATTAAGGTCACCACAGGCCTTGGCCCCGAGTGCTTTGCCGCTCAAGCCGAGCTGCGACACATCCCCTCTTCTGCATTGCTTTTCTCGGACGAGGACGAGCCACCGGTCGAACAGCATAACCGGCCCTTATTTTTGGAATGTACTATTAATGGCACGGGCTTTTGCCATGCCTTGGTAGACTGCAGAGCTTCGATCAACATCATGCCCCTTGTTACCTTGCACAACAAGCTGGCGTCCCCACACAAAAAATCATACGAGACCCAATTAAAATTTCAGCCTTTGGGAACGGTCACCAATCAACCTTGGTCTATATCACTGTCAACCTTATGGTCGGGTCCGTACGTCGTGATACCACTTTCCATGTGATGGACAACGTGCCGGCACGGTCCATCAGTGTGTCAAACTGGTGGCCGGTCCCGCGGGACACGAGGTAGCAATGACAATACCAGCCACGAAGGCCCCGTTCGAGTGCACGGAATCATACTTTGCCGATGCCTCCTTCTTCACCGAGCTTGCTGAGGATGGTGAGGACGCTGCTCACATCCACTCTACAAGGCTGCCAAATTAGTATGAGCTATGCGGTAACAAGCCTCCCAAGTCCAAAACAAAGAAGGGTAGCAAGAACGTAGCATCAACCTTAGTTATACCACCTGCTGCCAAGGCCAACTCCCCTCCTGCATCCCCCAAGTATAAGAAGCACAAGCCTGAGCCAATCTTCGGACACATCATCAAGGACGGTAAAATGAACTACCAGTTATGATGGGGTGCCGGGGCTTCAGGTAGTCCCTCATCTGACCCCCTCGACCCCAACCCACTTGAGGAGACTGAGGGGTGCTGCACAACTGAACACTGCCTGCCATATCCTGACCTCACCCCCAGCATAGCACCACCTTGCTATGAAGACGGCCCTCGGCCAAAAGTCAAAGATCTTGAAGAAATCAACCTCACCGACCTAGGCAAGGAACCACGGCACACTTACATTGGCATAAAACTTGCCCCCGGCCAAAGAGAGGAATTGGTTCCCTCCTGTGCAAAATATCGCGATGTCTTCACATGGAGTTACAATGAGATGCCCGAACCGGATCCTGCCTTAGTCACGTACCATCTCAACATTGCTACCGGATCCATCCCTGTCTGACAACACCCGCGGACATTCTGCCCTGAGCTTGAGTTGAAGATCAAACAAGAGATTGAATGCCTTCTGCAGGCAGGCTTCATTAAACCTATCACTCACCCGATTTGGCTAGCTAATGTCGTCCATGTACAAAAGAAGAATGGCCAAGTCCGTGTTTGTATTGACTTTCGAGACTTGAACAAGGCATGCCCTAAAGACGAGTTTCCACTACCCAATATCAACATGCTTACGGAGGCCGCCGCAAACATGAAACCTTATCTTTCATGGATGGGTTCGCAGGTTATAATCAAATTCACATGAACCCTTTCGCTAGTGCCAAGACAGCCTTCCGCACTCCTACGGGTAACTTTTGTTAGAAGGTCATGCCCTTCGGCCTCAAGAATGTAGGTGCTACCTATCAAAGGGCGATGACAGCCATATTCCATGATATGATACACCGCACAGTGGAAGACTACGTCGACGATCTCATCATCAAGTCTAAGAAGGAAAGTGATCATCTCACTGACCTCCGAGCAGTCTTTGATCATTGTCGCCAGTACAATATGCAGATGAATCCACTAAAATGTGCCTTTGGAGTCTCCTCTAGCAAATTCCTCGGCTTCTTGGTCAGTCGACAGGGCATCGACGTTGACCCTTCTAAAGCCGCCTCCATCCAAGAGATGCCCCCCACGAGCACCAAACAGTTAAAGAGGCTTCCTCGGTAAGGTCTCTTACCTCCGTCGGTTCATCCCTGCCTTGGCCGAACTCATCACACCCTTTCAGCACTTGACATGCAAAATCGCACCATGGAGTTGGGGTGTGCCCTGACAGCAAGCCTTTGACAAGATCGAGTCGGTACTCATGTCGCCGCAAACCATGGTGGTAGCACAACGAGGTCTACCCCTCTTACTATACTTGACTTCCACGCCCAGGTCCATAGGGGCTTTACTTGCTCAAGAGGTGGATGGGGTGGAGGGCCCTATTTATTATCTCAGTCGGTCAATTAGGGGGCCCAAAGCCAATTACTCCAAGCTCGAGAAGCACTGCTTAGCTTTGGTTTTCGCCTCACAGAAATTCAGACACTACTTTTTGGCACATTAGATCACACTCGTCACCAAAGCTGATCGACTGCGCTACATGCTTACACGTCCCGCCCTGTCTGGTCGACTCACCCGATGGTTACTGCTATCGGCTGAGTTCGAGTTATCTATCAAGAATCCTACAGCTTTGCAGAGTCAAGCACTTGCAGACCTCCAAGCCTTTTTCCCACGCAAACAATATGAACCGACCTAGGATCAATTGCCTGGGGAAGAGACGACCCTGATCACTGACATCCATGAATTGTGGATGCTTGAATTTGACGGTTCATCCAGTAGCAAAGGTCCCAATGGAACACCCCACCGACAAGGGGGTGCCTGTATAGTCCTCCGGAATCCCGATGGTGTCACCACCTCCCTATCATTCAAGCTCGCATTCCCAGTGTCTAACAACGAAGATGAGTACGAGGCACTTGTCATTGGCCTCATACTTGCCATCAGTATGGGGGTTAGGGCCTTGTGTGTGAAAGGAGACTCAAACTTGGTCATGAAGCAGCTTGACGGAGAGTTCGCAGTCAAGGAACTAGCCATGGCACCTTATTGTGCCTTGGTGCAACACTTGGAAGGAAGACTTGGCCATATTCAGTATGAACATTACAACAGGAGCCACAACAGACATGCGGAAAGATTGGCCACAATCGCATCGAAGATAGATGTTAATGGTGAGCAGCGAACGCTAACGAGAACGGAACAATGCACAGCATTGAGCCTAGTCTCGAAGGACATTACTGCAAACGATTGGAGGCAGCCAATCATCGACCAACTTAAGACGCCATCTCTTGCTTATGCCTCTACTCTTACAGACTTTTTGATGTTGGGAGATGTCTTGTATAGACGATGTCCCAGAGGCACTCTAGCTAGGTGTTTGGCCTCAGAAGAGGCAAAGCACAAATTACGGCTTGGCCATCAGAAATGTTGTAGCCTCGACGGTCCCCTCTATACTGTCACCTCCAGCGTATGGGCATCTATTGGCCATCCATGGCCAAGGATGCCTCAGATATCCAAAGGGACTGTCCCGAGAGCTTGTATGCACCAGACAATGCGGAAGCTCTCGTCATTGACGTCAAAGGTGACTGGCATCAGCCTTTCATCTAGTACTTATCCCACGGGGTTCTACCACCTGACCGCAGCTCAGCACGATCTGTCAAGCGCAAGTCAGTTAAGTATTTCATGACTGAAGGTGAGTTGTTTTGCAAGAGATTTTTGGGACGCACCCTGCGATGCTTGCAGGCGGCCCAAGCAGTCGAGGTGATTAATGAAGTACACAACGGTGATTGCGAGCATCAGGGCTCTCAGAAACTGTATGCAGAATTTCTAAGGTTGGGGTACTACTGGCCGACTATGGAATCTGACGCGATCTCTCATGTCCGACACTGTCAACCCTGCTAGAGACACGTTGACAGGATGCACACACCGGCATCCGACCTCTTTACGATCTTGGCCCCTTGGACATTTCACTCTTGGGCCCTCGACCTTATAGGCCCCATCCACCCAACATCACTGGGTCACACTTGGATTATGGTGGCAACAGAACGTTTCACAAAATGGGTCAAAGCCATACCTCTACGACGAGCCACGGGTGGCGTCATTGCCAACTTCTTGCACGATCACACATCGTTTGTCACTTTGGTATCCCCCGGTGTATCATATCTGACAACGACACACCATTCATCAGCTGGGATGTACGAGCTTTCATGAAAGGGTACAACATCAACCACGCTACATCCATGCCTTACTACCCACAAGGAAATGGTCAAGCTGAAGCTTCTAACAAGACTCTACTACGGGTATTGTCACGAATGGTCCATGATGCGAGTGGTTCATGGTCTGAAAAGCTAAGCCTTGCACTTTGGGCTTATCGAACCTCCAAGCACACAGCAACAAAGGCCACACCCTTTTCCCTTGTCTACGGGGACGAGTGTGCGGTACTAGCCGAGATTGCGGTCATGTCAGCCAGACTCTCCCTAAGCAGTGGCCTTGGGGAGGAAGAAACCAGAATGATTGCCCTCGAAGGACTCAATGAAAAGAGAGCCAATGCCTTGGCTGTATGAAGAAGTACCACGAACAACTCACTAAGGCATATGGAAAGACTGTGAAGCAACGGACATTCGTCGAAGGCGACCTTGTTCTCCGAGCTGCCAAACATATACGCGCCAACATGCCAGCCCCCAAGTTCACACCAAACTGGGAAGGACCACTTCAAGTGCGTGAAGCCAGAGACAACGGCTCCTACCTCCTGCTCAACACAGAAGATGGACAAATCACGGCACCTATCAACGACCGCTATTTGAAGAAGTATTATGCCTAACCAGCTGCAGATCGTTCCCCCTGCCCTACCCGCCCAGAGCTTAGAACACCCACACACATAGCATTTTTTTGTTTATGCACACCTGTTTATGACTTGTAACTTTTGCTGATTATCACAAGTTCTTACTTTACTCATGTATTAGCATTTTGACCTAAATGCTATCAATGCAAAGATCATTTACTAGCCTCAACTACTGTATGTCATGCACTCTTTCACTTACACATTGTTCACTAAGCCCTTTGCTATGGGCGGGGAGGGGGGAACCACAACTGGAAAACACCACATGCAAGACGTACAAGCACTTCAAAAGCTAAGCATCATCTCACAAAAAACATAGGTACAAAATAACCACATGACTACAACATCCATATAAACCAAATGAGTACAAACCAAATGTTTGGGGGGGCCATTACTAACCCCATGTCTCCTAAAATAAGAAAAATGCAAAGTACAAGAGATCTAATGTAAAGGGGCAAGCAAGGCACAAATAGGATCGGAAGTGTACGCCTCCAATGTCTGTCGCTGCGCCTAAAGCTCTGACCATCTGCTCTCTCACTCAGCTCGCCGAACCTCTGTCTCGGTCACCTGTCTCTCTACCTCTATAAGCTGGGCGCACAGCCCTTCCACCGCCTCAGTCACTGCAGCCATCTCGGTATCAAGCACGGGTCTCTGACCTCGCAATACGGCCTCTTGAACACTGATGAGACCCAACTCTACCGCTGCCTCAGCACTCTGGCCTCTCGATCTGATATAGTCCGCCAGCCAGTCCAACTGGAAGCCGAGAGCTGTAAAGGATACAAGCTCTGACAGATACTGTGATATAACTGCTAGAGTCCAACCCAAAATTGGCACCGCACCAAGGGTAGCAAACCAATCCACGAGGGCTGTGTACATCGCCCTCAAGAATATAGCACCACAGACGAGGGCGGTATCAACAAATGTCTCCAGGTGACTCGCCCTGATCATCTCCAATTGGCGTACTACTGCACCTGATAACTCCACACCATCCCAGGGGATCGCATATGCCCTGCCTACTGGAAACCTCCCACTGGTAGCACTAACCTCTAAAATACCACCACCGGCCAACTGCGCATCAATTCTCCAGAGTGCATCGACAACAGTATATCACCAGCATCTGCTGCCGAGCCTGACAACGTCTCAAGAATAGGCCTCACTGCAAGTAGAACAGGTACATCAGGCTGGGGGGATGGACCCGCAGTAGGTGTGTATGCCACAGTAAAAACATGATGAACTCCAAACGGAGCGTCTGGCTCCCTGACCATCCACCAATTCGACCCCTCAGACATATGGGCACCGTCCATCTGACCGCCCAACAGAGACTAAACTACCTCAACTAGTACGGGTGACGGACTCAGACGACTGACTGGCTCTACCACATATTCAGCCGCCTGCTCTACTGCCACGACCCCCTCAACAGCATCAGTCTCCATAGGACGGACCTCACCAACAGTCTCAGCACATGACTCATCGACCCCACGGCTCCCCTCTGCAGTACCAGCAACCATCTCACCATACTCATGGAAATCATCAGCTGTCTAGGCACCTATCTCGTCGGCCTCTTTGGCCGCCTCTACGTCTGCCTCTACCTCGATATCCTCAGTTGTATCGTACGGCTTGGCACCCAAATCATCATCAAGCTCCTGATAAAGAAAAAACAAGGAAGTACGATCTTAGCACATGACTAACACAGTGATTGGCGACTATAAAATAAAAGAAAAAAAAACAGTAATACTAACCTCAGAGTCAGAATACTCTGATACCTCCCGCGACCTCTTCAGCCTGTGACTGCCGCCAGCTGAAGGACCCGCGTTGCCACGCTACGCACTCTCCATCATTTCCACTCTCACTGACGAGAGGGGACCCTTGTCAGCTCCCGGCATCCTAGGTACGTGGGTTGGCATGAGCACATGTGTGGCAATACCCCTACCATCGCCCCCCCGGGATCTCGTGTCGCCGCGTCGCCACGATTGCCCCTAGCCGCATCCACCTCAGGAACACCTGTGATCAGTGTCATCATACCCGACTGCTTCGCCACCGCAGTGACACCAAGCCTAATCCTCCATCACCGACAAAGACGTCGACTAGCTGCCTGTCGGCTGGCCCTTACACCAACAACTCAGACCACGTAATCCAAACCCTCTCTCACCAACGAGCATACGCAGCTGTGACCACCCCGATGGACAACGAACTAGGCCTCCTCCACTCGTTTGTCGATGTTGGCCACAAACGTGCCTTCCTCCACAGGGTATACCGGAAAGCCGTATCCACATCCCAAGGTTGAGAAAAACCGCAAGGGGGCTCTAGATCATAGCCAAAGGGGAGAGACAAGAGGTTAGGACTGTAGCGTACGACATAATACTGACACACAGCTGGCTTCCCGCCGTCATCAGTCAGTACTGGTAGCCATCTAGGAAAAAATGCTACCAGTAGAGATATCTCGAGGTCTTTTAAGTCGGCTTTGTTGTGTAACTGTGAATCGATATCCCGTAGGTGCATCTAAGGTGGAGTCCCGTACGAAGAATGCACGTTGACATATAGACAGCCGAGGCACGCATCTCGTACGTCAAACACCTGCGATAGCTCGCATGCAGGCCTCTTGCCACTGGCCCACGCATATACTCGTCCTCCTGCATACCACTTCGCCATTACCATTGACTTCCCCGGACGCGTCACTGTCCCCTTCCTCGGGCACGGATGTACCTTTGGATACCCCAAAGGCCTATACTCTACATAGCACTTGAACAGATACCTCTGTAAGAACACCCAGTCGATGTAGGTCGACACCTGATACCGCCCAAACGATCTCTGCATGTCATTTGCAAACTGGTCTAGACGTGAGTACAGCGTGCCCAAGTATATCGACGCTAACCCAACATGTTTGACTGCAGCCATCCGCAATGCTAATGGGAAGACCTTTTGGGCAATATCGTCCTTTGGTGTCCCCTCAAACACAAACCTACAAGTATATAAATGTGATGCACATCACGACCGCCCCACCCTAGCATGATATGCAGCACGACACTTAGCAGCATGCTACGCTACTCCTCTTCATTCTTAATATGGATTTGTTTTCTCTAAGTATAGAAATAAATAGACTACATGTACAAGAGCAATGCTATGCTACATACGAGTAAAAAAAAAGATCAAAGTAATAGGACAGCGTACCTCGATAGAAACATGGCAAAGAAGGTAGCTAGCTCGTATATCTCGTCCCTATAGCCAAGCCCACTGTGGAAATCGTCATCCAACATCAACCTCTGCCCGGGCCGCATGACCACTGTGCCATAGAAATGCTGAATCCACCCGTTATATGTGCACTTACGGTTGAAGCTTGTCTCTTGTAAAAAATCAATCAACGCCTTGACAGCGAGGCATTCCTCCGCTGTCAACCTCAGTGCATGGGCATCCTCTGTCCCGTGCATCAGTAAGCCGGTCAACATCACGATGTCCAGCGGCGTCGGACCAATCTCCCCGAACTCTGTAATGAAGGTATGAGGCAGCTCCATCGCGAAAGTAGTAGTGTGAGGTCGCTAATGTCCCTACTCGGCTTGACACTCTTGTACGTCGCCTCAATCGCTGCCACTAGCTCGAGCACATCTAACCTCTCCCTCTAAGCTTCGTGCCCCATCATGTATGTACACCAGAAACTCCAACCTATTGGCATGGTATTGTGGCCCTTGAACATCACAGGCGACCACAAAATGTCCTCTTGCTTGGCCAAAAAACCCAGAACTTACCACGGCAACATCACCGGAGCAACCTCGAAGCTCGGCGCATGGACATATGGTGAAGGGACCATGGAGCCATCACGCATCGATGCAGAGCTCCAAGGCGTCGAAAACACGTCAGCAGACACCCGTTGCACCAGCTCCCTCCACAGCCCCTTGGGGGGACACCCGAGCACCGCACTCTACCGCTCGATGGGTGTGGTGCCCTAGTGTCCCCTTGAGGGGCTGTGGAGAGAGCTGGCATGATGGGTGTTTGCTGACGTGTTTTCGGTGCCTTGGAGCTCTGCATCGATGCGCGATGGCTCCATGGTCCCTTCACTGTATGTCCATGCACCGAGCTTCGAGGTTGCTCCGGTGATGTCGCCGCGATATGTTTCGGGTTTGTTGGCCGAGCGAGAGGACATTCCGTGGTCACCTGTGATGTTCAAGGGCCACAACACCATGCCAGTAGGTTGGAGTTTTCTGGTGTGTATACATGATGGGGCACGAAGCTTGGAGGGAGAGGTTAGAGGTGCTCGGGCTAGTGGCAGCCATTGAGGCGACGTACAAGAGTGTCGAGCCGGGCAGGCACATTAGCGACCTCACACTACTACTTTCACGATGGAGCTCGCAGACTCATACCTTCGTTACAGAGTTCGGGAAGATTGGTCCGATGCAGCTGGACATCATGATGTTGAATGGCCTACCGATGCACAGGATAGAGGATGCCCATGCACTGAGGTTGACAGCAGAGGAATGCCTCGCTGTAAAGGCATTGATTGATTTTCTGAAAGACACGAGGTTCAACCGTAAGTGCACATATAGCTATGTGTCGGTATTATGTTGCACTTGTCTCTCGCCTTTGGCTATGATCTGAAGCCCCCTTACGGTTATTCTCGACCTTAGGATATGGATATGGCTTTCCGGTATACCATGTGGAGGAAGGCACGTTCATGGCCAACACCGATGAACAAGTGGAGGAGGCCTGGTTCGTTGTCCACCGGGGTGGTCACAGTTGCGTATGCTCGTTGGTGGGAGAGGGTTCGGATTATGTGGTCTGAGTGGTTGGTGTAGGGGCCAGCGAACAGGCAGCTAGTCGACGTCTTTGTTGGTGACAGGTGATTGAGCTTGGTGTCGCTGTAGGTGGCGAAGCAGTCGGGTATGATGGCACTGATCACAGGTGTTCCTGAGGCGGATGGGCTAGGGGCAGTTGTGGCAGATGCGGCGACACGAGATCACGGGGGGGCGGTGAGGGGTATTGTCGAACATGCGCCCACGCCAGCCCACGTGCCTAGGATGCCGGGAGCCGGCAAGGGTCCCCTCTCGTCAGTGAGAGTGGGAATGATGGAGAGTGCGCAGCGTGGCAGCGCGGGTCCTTTAGCGGGCGGCAATCACGGGCCGAAGAGGCCGCGGGAAGAATCGGAGTATTCTGACTCTGAGGTTAGTATTACCATTTTTTTTTGCTTTTATTTTATAGTCGCGGATCACCGTGTTGGTCATGTGCTGAGATCGTTCTTCCTTGTTTTTTTTGTCAGAAGCTTGATGATGATTTGGGTGCCGAGCCGTACGATACAGTTGAGGATACCGAGGTAGACACTGACGAGTTCAGAGGCATGGATGCTGAAACACCTGGTGAGACCGATGATACGGACGTAGAGGCGGCCAAATAGGCTGACGAGATAGGTGCCAAGACAGCTGATGATTTCCATGAGTATGGTGAGACGGTTGCTGGTGCTGCTAAGGGGAGCTGTGGGGTCGATGAGTCATGTGCTAAGTTTATTGGTGAGGTCCGTCCTATGGAGACTGATGCTGTTAAGGGGGTTGTGGCTGCAGAGCATGCGGCCGAGTATGTGGCAGAGCCAGTCAGTCGTCAAAGTCCGTCACCCGTACTAGTTGAGGCAGTTGAGTCTCCGTTGGGCGGTGCCCAAATGTTTGAGGGGTCAGATTGGTGGACGGTCAGGGAGCCAGACGCTCCGTCTGGAGTTCATCATGTTTTTGCTGCTGCACACACACACCTACTGCACGTCCGTCCCCCCAGCCTGATGTACCTATTCTACCTGCAGCGAGGCCTGTTCTTGAAACGTTGTCAGGCTCGGCAGCAGATGCTGGTGATATACTGTTGTCGATGTACTTTGGTGCAGTTGATGGGAAGTCGGCAGGTGGTGGTATTTCAAAGGTTGGTGCTGCCAGTGGGAGGTTTCCTGTCGGCAGGGCAGACGCGATCCCCTGGGATGTTGTGGAGTTATCGGGTGCAATAGTACGCTGATTAGAGATGATCAGGGCGAGGCACCCGGAGACATTTGTTGATGCCACCCTCGTCCTTGGTGCTATATTCTCGAGGGCTATGTACACAACCCTCATGTATTGGTTTGCTACCCTTGGTGCGGTGCCAGTTTCGGGTTGGACTCCAGCTATTATATCACAGTATCTGTCAGAGCTTGTATCCTTTACAGCTCTCAGCTTCCAGTTGGACTGGCTGGCGGACTATATCAGATCGAGAGGCCAGAGTGCTGAGGCAGTGGCAGAGTTGGCTCTAAGTCTCGCACTAGGAGCTCGTGGAGCGAAAAGTACGCGCGCGGAGCGCAAAATGCACGTCACATGAGCATGCGCACGCTAACTGGTTTGATGAGTTGGTAGTTTGACCGTTGAATCTGTCGACGTGTTTGCGCGAAGCGGGAACCCTAGTGGGCCTTTGGGTGTGACCAGAATGGGTTGGGAACAATTATTATTTCTAGTTGCACACATCATTTGTGAAACTTTGAAGTTTCCTATAAGTAGAGCTTATGCTGTATGATTTACAGTCTGTCTAGGAGAACATATCTATCACATCGACATATTCGCTTTACTTTTTAGTGCGATCAAAGTAACAAAAAGTCATTTTGTATTGTCGTATCTATCTTGGGGTCATTTTGCACGCATGTATAATCAACTTATCATTGATATTACTTATGTTTGTGTCATGTAATAGTATGTCCTTGCTAGTCTTAGATCATGATTTAGGCTTGGGTTGGATTCTTATGCTTGGTAGGAGTTGAATATTCGTGCACGTGCACAACAGTTTACTTTGGTGAGTAATTACTTACTCATGTTGATGAAACATATATTAACGTCGTATTCTTAGCAACGGTCTATACCTAGCTTCTCATCGATGTATCATGAGCCTAATTTTTTTTATTGATTGAGATAATTAGGGATTACTGAATTTGTTCCAAATCTGACATATCTTTAATCTTTCCTGAATATCTTGAGCTATACTTATACTTTTTAGTTATCCCAATTTCATAGGAAAGTAGGCATCCATGTATTTATATACATATGGTACGTCTAAATTGGACTTCAAATGAGAGGGAAACAAGCTCCCAAAGTTACCCTATCTCTGCAATCATGTCGAACACCCACTATATCAAGTGTACTAGCCAGAATGGGCACTCCAAAAGACAAGCAACTGACCAACTGGCCGGTAAATCTTCCATCACAATATAAGGAGGTCCTAAGAACTTTGGATTTATGATTTTAAGGTTTTTAGGTCCCTTGTGCACCCAAAGTCTGTTTTCTTAGCCTCTAAGGAATTTAAGATTATAAATTAGTGTCTTAGGCCTCATTGTAAGGGGTAATTCATGATAAACCACCTTGATACTGGATCAAAAATCCCTCTTACACAAACCCTAATCCTCCATCAAACCCACATCCTCTAAACCACCTCCAATCAATCCAACATCTACAGACAACGATCAAGGTGCGAATGAATCAATTTTTCCTCTTCAACTGAAGACCAACCTTATGAAGGATTATGGAGTGAAGAGATCGAGGATTATACACCTCACAATAAATTTGTCTGTGAGATAATATCTAACCATGTATATTGTATACTTTAGGGTTTATATTTTACATTGCTATTGAACATGTCATAAATTTGACATGCTATGTTATAGAATTCATATTCCGAAATTTATGTATACATGCTATAGGGATTTGCCTTTGTGATTGCTATTGAACATGTTATATATGTGATTGGGTTGATATAATTATCCTGTCGTGATTATTGCTTATACCTGTTCAACACCCATCCCTCGTTTTGGGATTGTGTCCCAGGTTGCCACCGTAAAACTCCTTTTTTGGCCCAACTTTTTCATCTTCCCAATTTTTTTTTTCACTTACCTTAAACAAAAGACTCTCAGGTTCTAAAACACTGTTTTTCATCAATTAACTTGATCAAGGATATACTTTCCTAAACAAACACTCCAAGGACTTCTCTGAGATGAAATCCGGAAACAATCTATGAACTACCACCATAGTACTCAGCCGTACTACGTTGGATCTGATTCCGATAGTCCGTCGCACACGTAGCAAATTTGGGTTTCGTTCTCGTATTTGAAACCAACTTGATGTGTTCCTCTTACTAATATGGTCATCTTGCATTATGGTATGCTGCTTGTTTTTTATATAGTTTTCTTCAAAAGTATGATAATAAACTAACCAGGCAATATAAGACCGTAAAGACGTGATGGATGTCTAATATCTTCTTATCACATAACTTAATCTTGAATCTATATCTAGGTTCCGTTTTCCAAATAGCCAATTGTGTTACAGAGTAAAGCTTATGGTTTATTTTTTTCCCCTTTAAGAAAATTAGATGGCGGCTCTTTACAGGTTTCCAAATAGCCGGTAAAAGCCGGTGTTTTTCACCTTATGGGCGCTCGCCGTTGCAGCCGCGCCACAAGAAAGTTACCTTTCTGGCCAAGCTTCAAGATATAATACACTGTTGGTGCATATTCTTATAAATATTACCATTAATGGAGGATACAACTATAATGCGTAATCTATGACATTTAAAAGCCCACTGGAGGATACGGTTTGTTCTCATTGACTTGATAAAAGAGCTAATATATGGGCTCACTAATAATAGTCAATTTTGATAATTCCAGCCACAGGGTTTGCGATTGTTGCAAAGGCTTCTCTTGAGAGATCGAGAGTACCCCCGCATCCAGGACAATGATCAACAACTTTCACCGTTACACTTTGACCAGTGCAAGGATGAGGGACGGGATTTGTGGCCCCGGTGCAAGTAACGGTGTAGGTTTTTCCACATATGGCTCCATCGTTCCATAGTGGATCACTGGCTGCAGCAATCAGTACACCGTTGTCTTGGTTGCCATAACACGCCGATGCTGCAAAGAAAATCCAATTATCAGAACCAATGACAATGATATGCCAAGAGGGTAACCTAGATTAACCTTTGTTTTCCCTATTTTGAATAAACGAGTAGTCTGGATAAAAACACATCTATTAATTTGGAATGCATAAACAAGTTTACAGTATTGGAAATTGATTAGTTGTCGCTAAGGAATATTATATGTAAACATTTCGGGCAACTAGCAATTTTTTGTCAACTTTTTGACAAACTAGTATGACCCCCTACGTGAGGATCTCTGAAACTAATAAAGTAAGCAAAAGATCGACGCTCTATGATTGTACATACATTCGTAGAAGTGCAACATATGCCGAATCACAAACAGTAATGAGATAAGGGACTTATATCAATAGATATGGCAAATGTTATTGCACTGTCGTTAATTAAAACAACTAAAGTCTCCTCACTTGGAGCACGAAACATTATTGCTACTTGTTACTGTAATGATCAAAATCCGAGAAAATCAAAGCGCAAAAGAAGACAAAAAGCTAATTTCCTCCAACTAACGTCACGAGTAATAACTTTTGTTTAGTCAGTGGAAAGTGAAGCTTGCTATTTTGTTCTGAGCACATTATATAAATTCTGATTCAACTTCTTTAATTACAATTTTAAGATGGCAGGACGGCAACTTTTTCTGAGATGGCGTGTAAAGTCCCAATAGAAACTTTTGCTCAATATAAGTTTAAAATCTGTAATAAAATAACCAAGAAGTAGGTTGATTAAGAATGCTTCTAACATGTTCTTGGATTTTCCACTCTAGTGTTATGATCAAATGGAATAACATTACATGAGAATGGGATAAGAAACAAAATTTTGAAGAGAAAAAAAGAAAAGAAACTCACGAACATAGCTTGTGTAGAAGGTTGCCGTTCCTGGTACAGCAAAACCCACAGAAATTAAACTCAAGAGAGTGCCGACGACAACAACAACATGCATCTTCACTCTCTTGTGGTGTATGATTTGAGGACACTTATTTCTCCCAAAGTTCAATGCACTTGGTGCAAATATAAGTTCTAATGAACGATTATACCATTTTATAGGTGAAAGAATGAAAAAATGAACAACTTCACGTCGATGTTACAGAGAGGATGCTTCATCTATCAGTTGGATAGTTAAGATGCATAACACGTCAAACTCTACTTTAGTATGTCTAATTTTAGTATGTCTCGTCTTAGTACGAGATCTTTTACTCGACCTATAATAAGCCAAGCCTATAGTTAGCACTAGTATATATTTGTGAATTAGTTATTATCGAGATTCACTTACCAAAGACGAGGCGGAGCGCATACATGAATACATTCTTTTAATGGAAAGTTATATTGCCTAAGTAAGGTTGAGTAGACATAATTTGAGCTTTTGTGCATGTTTGGAACTGATACAAATGAGACTTACCAAAATTAAATGGACATAACTGCATGAAGACTTGCTTATCAGATGAGAAGATATGACTAAGTACCGTTGCCCTCAAAGGATTTCAAAAGCGATTCCATACACACCAAAGCAACTCAGCATAGAACGTTTTTTGACATGGAAAAATAAAACTGCATTGATAGGGTCGTTCTGTGCATTAAATGGTTAAACTTGAAATAGTAATTTGTCTTAAATACAACCATCAAATATCAGACATTGTTCATTCAAACTACATTATGAGTAGTATTCTTTTAATGTTGTGGTTAAGAGAGAAATCTATATCATATTATTAAATTGAATTAAATTAAATATATATTAGACGAAGTATTGTGCGTTGTAGAGGCGATACATAAAATCTTTTTAGTGATTTTTTCTTCTTTTAATTTTGCGACACGTCACCCCTTTTACTTATGTGACACGTCATCATGTTTGTTTGGGTATCACATTTATTTTTCACCTCTACATATTAAAGTCACACGTCCTCGTGACTCTTTACTATAATTTATTATTAATAAATTTTTAGAAATTATTAGCATAATTTTACTAAACTTTATAATAGTAGAAAATCAGTCGTGCACCTTCTAAAACTTTACCTGCTTAACATACTAACATATTATGAGGTCTTAATTTTCACAACTAACACCTCAAAAATACTTTTAAAACAAGATAAAATCCCACATATATAAAGTACGAAAATCATGTTTGAAATAAAAGATAAATAATTCACAAACTACAATCTTTAAGAGATAATTTAGAAAGTGATATGACTTAATTTTTAAAATTGTTTTATATTTTTTAGTGTCTATGTTGTTATCTTAAGATGTTTTGGAGATGTCAGTAGTTATAGCAATAGTCTTAACATATTGATAAATTCATCAGGTAGAGTTTTAGAATGTGTGAAATTGATTTTCTACTCATATAAGGTAAACTAAAATTATGGCAACAACAATTGTGAACTTTTTAATAGTAAATCAAAGTAAAGAATCATGATGCATGTGTAATTTCAATAAATATGGCTAAAAAGGGAAAAGGATTGAAAATAAACATGATGATGTGATGCAAAATTGATCTCAATTTTTTTAAAAAGGAAAACGACTCGAAATTAATTCACATTTATAATAATTATTTAAATTCATTTTTCTCTCTTCCTTTCTCCTATTAAATTATATTTGAATTTCTTTTTTGTCATGTGAAATTAAATTAATTAAATAGATTTTACATTTCTATCTCTTCTATGTCCCACTAAAAAAGTTTTATTTATATCTTTTGAATTTCATTAATTCTAAAATTTTCTCAAAAACTAATTCTCTATATATTCCCCTTTAATTTTGAATCTTTTCTATTATTTAGAGTAAGCGCAATACTATCTATCAGTTTTTCTCTCTGACTGACAAAATCTTCCATTTTATTTTGTTATAAATGTATATAAATATAATCTGCTTTTACGTTTCATTTTCAATTATTTGTTCTATAACTTTACTCTTTTCTTGATGGCCTTGAGTAATACAAACTTGAATACACAACTTATTATTATTAGTATCATCATTAATTTTTTTTAGGTTGGACAGACTATTTCTATCATTTCATATGCTATTTTTTCATCTTCATTTGTTGCTAAAAGCTAATAATTATTACTCAATTTTATTTTTAAGGACAAAAATCGGTAAAAAAAAAACTTATGCAATATGGTTCGGATGGAATTCCGTACCTCGATCCAAGTTATGCAATGCTACGCAACCTCAATCAAAATTCTCTGAATAAACCTAGACTGGCAATCTATTTGTTAGAACACAATCTATGCTATATATGTACGTATACATAACATGACGTATATAAATTTAAGGTTTACCCTTGCACCCATTGATACCCTGCAACTCACTGATACAAATCCCAGCCCTTTTCCCCATTAAATTACTGAGTAACTAGAGGAAAAATAAGGGTTATAAACTTACCAAAAACCTTCTCGCATTTGTCGAAATTTTCTTTGATTCCTTCACTTGTTCATTCTCTCTTTGTTGAGACTCTCATCTTCCTTCCTTTCTTCTCTCTTTTCCTTTTCCTTTTTCCTTTCTCTTTCTCTGGCTTGTAATAGTAACTAGATTTATGGGATATAAATCCCATTCGCACCCACTTCTTCCTAATTCTTCTCCTTGATTTCCTCGATTCCCTCTCTTTTAAAAATAAAGAGTTGACTTATTCTTTTCAAATAAATCAAATATTTACTTTTTATTTTATTTAATGTATTTATTTATTTACTAATCTGCTTCATGAATTGTCACTAAAGTTGATAAAATGAATACGTGACCCTGCTCGCGGCGGTTTGAAATTATTAAGCTCGTCGGCTAAAAGCCAGTCAGGTAAGGATAGTACGGTTCTTTGCATGCTACGAAATTGTTCCTCATGGCATACCCATCGTTGTTAGGGTGAAGTATGATGAATGTTTCATGGTGAATATGAGGTATCGGTGGTTGTTGTGCCTGTAACTCTCGTACTTGAAATATTGTTGTGGTTTTCGATTAGCTTGTTTCCTAGTCTACTTTGTGTGCGTTAGTGATGATTTTGGGTTACCTTGTTGAACCTCGGTCGTATACTTGACTGAAATTTCTTGTTGAGTGGTTTATCGAATCAAGGACATAGGGTGAACTCAGTTCCCTTAGTCCGTTCAGTTGTTGTATTATGTGCTTTGACGATAGCGTGGTTTGGAGGACGAACAATTCTTCGTGAGTTCCCTTCTTGTGCTTGCTGTCTCTTTTATTTGTCTGAGACTGAGATGAACATCCTGGAGCACGGGACATTATGTGAAAGGAGGGCCAGTGAAACATAATCACTGGCAAACAGGAGGTAGGGCGCGCTGGTCGAGTCAGTCGTGTCGATTGAGTCCAGTGAGTCCGGTCGGTGTCTGCATTGCATTTGACATTATTATAACACTGTGATTTTAATGGCTTATATTTTATTGATGTTTAATTTGGCGATTTAGTGTTCACGTGCATTGTAGTCGGTCAGTCTAGTTCATTAAAGGTGGTGATAATGTTGTTTAGTTGGGCCTTAAAGCCGCTCAATCTGACTAAAAGAAAAGAAAACATATTGCTTGATCCTTTGAATTGATGTTGTGTCATCCTTTGAAATTCTGGGTTCTTGATATCATTGAGGTTGATTATCATTTCTCCTAAGGCTGTCACTTCGTTGTCTGCATTGTTCCTCGTGTTATCTTTACTGGGCAATTTGCGCTCCTTACCTGTAATATTTTCAGGCAGTCAGGGCGAAGTAAGGGAAACTTCGAGGAAAGGGAACGAGAAAGCGCTAAATCAGTAGATCAAAAAGTAAGACGGCGATATGCTCATTTTGGGGACTAGACATTTTGTGTAAATATTTCCGCTGTGCTCATGTTGAGCTTTACGATGAAATTTTTTGTAAAGATGGATTTTGTGAAACCTGACGTATGTTCAAGGATGTTTTTAGAATTGCTCTGTATATACAGGGTTTATAATGCAGTTATGACTGACAACCCGGCTCTGGTGACATCACTAAGGTTGGGGGTGTCACGAGTACTATTCATCCAACGTACAAGCCCCATTGACCAAGGCCAGAAATCCAATATTCCCCTGTTAGAAAAGGGGCACATCAACCAAGTGAAGTTTTATATCTCATTCAACAAGTACTCAATCTAAATCTACTATTCAAATAGCATTCCAAGGCATTCTTTTAAACTAAATTTCTCATCAAATAATTTAGCAATAACACGTGTACAGAATAATACTTTACACTTTTGTTTGATCAAATCATATATATGTCTATAGGCTTCGCAAATAAAGTATACAGAGGAGCCCCTTTTTATGCTAATGAAGATCATATTTGTTGAAAAATAAATTAAGGGACAAATCATTAGAGAAAATCGGTCGTCTGATGGATTTAGTCTAATGAATCCTGATTCATTTGAATAAAACTTTGTACAGCCGAGTTAGCTTAGACTTACTGAAAGTTTTAGTCGATAAATAGTGTTTTCAGTCGAATGAATAGTGTTTGAGTCAATGAATAGTATTTTCAGTCGAATGAATAATGTTTCAGTCGATGAATACTGTTTTCAATCGAATGAATAGTGTTCGCTTCAAATAAAAGTATTCTAAATCAAGAAAAGAAGCGACTGAAAGATTCAGTCGAATGGAAAAGAGAGAGTTGAAAGATTCAGTTGAAGGAAAACTCTTTCCTTCGAATGAAAGGGTAAGATCCCATTTTTGTATTAGAAGGTTTGGGGTGCATTTTGAATAAGAATCAAAAGTTTGGAGACTGTTATGTAATTTGCCAACTTAGGGTTTCTTCCTATAAATAGCTTATTTTTCCTCTAACCATTTTTTTCGGTTCTCTTGCTTCTTTTTTTTTACAAAGCTGAAAGAGAGAGAAGGCTTAGGAGGCTCTTTAGATTTTAAGGCGGCACTTAAAGGAATTCGTACCAAGAGCTTGATTAAGATAAGGGATTTCTTACTTCTTGTTATGATAAGTAGTATTGCTTTGCTAGTTATTGTACGACTTTAGAGTTCTTGTTCAAATTGCTTTGTAATCGCCTCCGTTGCCATTTGAGTTCGTAATTCCTAAATTCCATATAATCGTTAGAATGAGCAACCTTTTGCTAAAAAGGAAGTCTTTAAGACTTTTTTAGTCCCATAGTGACTTTTGCAGCCACATAGTCACTTTACATGACTTTCGGATAGTCCTCATAATGACAGCTACTACACTACAGGTATGGTTTCGTACCTTTGGGTTTTGTGTTCAATTTGGGCCTAGGCCCTAATGATCATTTCGGATATTGTTTCGCCTCATTTGCATTATTCGTCAAGTTTTGGCTATGTTTCGGAATACGAATTAACGTATTTTCTTACCATTTGATTTCTCCTTATTGGGCTATTTTAGCTCATCCCCTGTTTGTTGCTTTGTCCTTTACCACAAGTGGTAGACATGGTTAGAAGCATAGCATGCTTGGAGAATTACAGCTTCTATTTTGTTAGCACACCAAAACAATGTCTTCCTTTTTGAGAACTTTACTCAAATGTGGATAATTGGATTATGCATTGGACTTTTGTAATAGAATTCGGGGATGGATTATTCTTTTGTGATTAGATGGATTCTAAGAGCCTGAGTTTTGATTAAGCCTCTATCTTTTGAAGGTATATTGTCGATAATAGATTAGACGCTCTACTTACACCTTGGTCTAATTGAGTATCTATTAGAATGCATATGATTTTAGGACTTGGAAATTTTCTGTAACCGCTCCCAAAGTCGGGGTTGGTATCAAAGCTTAGGCTGAAAATTCTGTAGACACTTAGAACCAGTTCAAGACATGTTAGTTTAAAGCTTCTGCGCTTTTTAGGATTAGTACTTTATTAGTGTGTAAACATTATACTTATTTATGCTTATGGTGCTAATTAGGATGAGTAACCGAGGAGGAATTTGTGGTGGCAGGGGAGGTCGGAGAGGAAGAGGAGATGAAGAACACAATGCTACACAGGTTGTAACTAACGATGCGATCTTGAAACAATTCACGAGTTTGCGGCCAAATAATTTTGATAAGGCTGTAGATCCTGTGGCTGCAGAGACTTAGGTTAATTAGTTAGACAAGGTATTCGAGGTGATTGGGTGCTCAGATAAACAGAAGGTGAAGTTAACAATTTTTTAGTTGACGAGTGAGGTAGACTAATGGTTGAAGATGACCTCAAGGTTGATGACGGTAGATGAGAAGAGAGATCTCACATGGCAAGCATTTCAAGACCGCTTCTTCACGAGGTACTTTCCCCCAAATATGAAGGAGGCTATTAAAAGTGATTTTACTAGGATCACTCAGCATCCAAATGAGACGATCACGGAGTATGGGGAGGGCTTTGCACAACTTTCAAGATTTTCCTCGCATGTTATTCAAGATGAGAGTCATCGGGCATGCAAGTTTCGAGAGGGACTGCGATTTGAGATAAGGCGATAGATGTCTATTCTGGATAACCCTACCTATTCATAAGTGGTGGATGAGGCGCAACATCTAGAATGCATTCATGATGAACAACTGTATATCTAGGAAGACAAGAGAAAGAAAAGGGACCGTAATGAAGGGAACTTTGGAAATGGAAGGAAACCAGCATCAGATGCCAAGAGAAGGTCGTTAGGTGGATTGGAGCAGAGGCAACAAACTCGAAGCAGTACTAGAAATTGCACTACCTGTAAAAGTATCACGGGAACACGCCCTGCTATAAGGAGATGGGGCATGTTATAATTACGCAACAGTGGGGTACATAGTCAGCAACTGCATAAAGCCTCCTCGTGATCAGAAGTGGAATAAGAAAGAAGATGATAAGCCAAGAGCACAGGAGAGATGTGCCAGAATCTTTGCCATGACGACTCATGAGACGTGACTGTAAAATGATGTTGTAATAGGTACCTTTAAAGTCTGTGATAAGAAGGCATTTATGCTATTAGATCTCGGTGCCACACCCTCGTTTGTTTCGGTATTTTTTTGTAAGCACTTGAACGTCAGACCTAGAAGCTTGAAAACCAAACTCTATGTTGATAAGCCTATTGGGAACTCTATGGTTGCCTCTAGAGTACATAATTCTTGCTCCATCATTGTTGATGACAGGGTGTTGACAGTGGACTTAATTCTACTAGATATGAAGGATTTCGATGTGATTTTAGGTATGGATTGGTTGTCTTACAATGATGCCAGGATAGACTGCTTCAGCAAAGAAGTTCTATTTTCGACTCCAAATTAGCTCGAATTTAATATTCAAAGGGCTAGAGTCAATACCCTACCTAATTTGATTTCGTCTTTGCACGACAAAGTCTTCTTAAGAAGGGTTGTAGAGGTAATTTGGCTCACATCCATGACACTTTTGTAATCGGAGTCAGGCTTGAAGACGTCCCTATTGTTTGTGAATTTTCAAAAGTGTTTCCATAAGATTTGTGTGGTCTTCCGCCAGATAGAGAGATCGAGTTTACCATTGATTTGATTCCTGGTGCAGCACATATCCCTAAAGCACCCTATAGGTAGGCTTCTTCTAAACTTAAGGAACTAAAAGGTAATTACAAGAACTCTTAAACAAGGGTATGATTCTTCCTAACATGTCTCCATGGGGCGCGCCAGTACTATTTGTTAAGAAGAACGATGGGAGCATGCGTTTATGTATTGACTATAGGGAGCTTAATTGCCTAACAGTCTGAAATAAGTATCCTTTGCCTAAAATCGACGGCCTATTTGATCAACTTCAAGGTCCAAGGTACTTCTTGAAAATAGACCTTCAATCGGGGTACCATCAACTTGAAGAAGGAGGATGTACCAAAGACTTCTTTTAGGACACAGTACGTCCATTATGAAGTTTTAGTAATGCCTTTCGATTTGACGAATGCATCGGCCACATTTATAGACCTTATGAACAGGATGTTTAAAAAGTACTTGGATCAGTTTGTGATTGTCTTTATAGACGATATCTTAGTTTATTCCAAGAGTAATGAGGAGCATGAAAGACATTTGACTATAGTTTTGCCGATTTTGAGGGAGCATAAACTTTATATCAAGTTCAGTAAGTCTTAGTTTTGGTTAGAACATGTTTCCTTCTTGGGTCATGTGGTGACTAAGGATGGGATATCCGTGGATCTTACTAATATTAAAGCAATTGTGAATTGGGAGAGACTGTCTATGACAGAGATTAGAAGCTTTTTGGGATTCGCAGGTTATTATAGGAGGTTTGTCAAAGGTTTTTCTCGCATTTTTATTCCTCTGACCCAGTTGACAAGAAAGTATGCCAAATTTTTGTGGATAGATGAATGTGAAATATGTTTTCAAGAATTGAAAAAGCGTTTGATTTATGCACCAGTTTTGACACTGCCATCCGAATCCGCAGGATTTGTCATCTATAGTGATGCATCAGGACAACAACTCAGTTGTGTTATTATGTAACGGGGTAAGGTAATTGCTTATGCCTCAAGCCAACTTAAGCAGCACGAGCTAAATTATCATACCCATGACTTAGAACTAGAAGCTATATTTTTGCACTAAGAATTTGGGGTCATTATTTGTAAGGTGAACTGTGTGAGATCTTTACGGAACATAAGAGTTTGAAACACATCTTCACACGAAAGGAGTTAAATATGAGACAGAGACAGTGGTTGGAATTGTGTAAGGACTATGATCGCACCATTTTGTACCATCCAGGTAAGGCTAATGTCGTGGCGGATGTGCTAAGTAGAAAGAGTACGGGAAGACTTTGTGTTATGCTTACTACACAACCTCAATTGTTGGAAGAATTGGAGAATTTAGAAATTGAAGTAAGTTTGTTCCCAACCTATTCTGGTCGGACCCAATGGCCCGTTGGGGGTCCTGCTTCGCGCAGACACGTCAACATAGTGAACGGTCAAATTTCCAGCGTATCAAACCGGTCAGCGCATGCACACCTAAGACGTGTTTTTTTCTCACTTCACGCGCTTCGTGCGCGACTTAGGCACAATTTATTTTGCGTTAACGTGACTCACGAGAGCCGACCGTCACGCTGAGATCATCCAAACACCTTTTCATCAAACATCGACCGACAGCGCAATCGGAGCGACACAGTCAGGGGCAAAGGCTTTGGCCAACCCCATGGGGTCGGCCTCGGCCTCCATGGGGGGTTGGCCTTGGCCTTCCCCTCCGTGGTTTCACTTTTTGTGTAGGGTCCTTTTTGGGCTTTGCTTGCCTCATACGCTTCGTATGAGACTTTAGCACCTTGTCCGTCACGTGGGTATGATTCATGTTGACACGCTCGTTGCAATGCAACTTTCGGATTCGTCGTTGCCTATCAAAATACCAACCATCGGTATGCCTGAAGTTCACCAAAAGGAGAAAGGTGGCCTTGGCCTTGGCCACCCCTAGGGTCGGCCTTGGCCTCCCAAGGGGGTCGGCCTCGGCCTTCCCCCAAAACCCCCAGCTTTGCCCTTTTTTGCACGCATTGTTCCAAACCATGTTTTGTGCGGGCATAAAGCTTACTAACATATACACAACAACCTCATGACATCCGTCATCTGATGTCCACAACCGTGCATCGCTCTCGTGACATCCGTCGCTCAAAGTCACACGCTACCGCCAAATGACCCATCGCCGACGAACCCCGTGTCACCGTCCTCAACTTCATCATCACTACATACTGCACTCATTATTTTGGTATAACAGGCACACTCAACTCACGTCTCATCCCCGGGACACCTGACGCGCCCCCGTGCGCTGTCGCCGTGCCCGTGCGCCATTCTCATCATGCGTGCCCCCGGCACCAGGTATTTCTTCGCGACGTTCATCGCCGCACCCATGCGCCATTCTCATTATGCGTGCCCCCAGCACCAGGTATTGATCCGCGATGTTCGTCGCCGCGCCCATGCACCATTCTCATCATGCATGTCCCTGGCACCACATATTGCTCCGCGACGTCCATCACTGCGCCCGTGCACCATTCTCATTATGTGTGCCCCCGGCACCAGGTATTGCTCCACGACGTTTGTCGCCGCGCCTGTGCACCATTCTCATCATGCGTGCCCCCGACACCATGTATTGCTTCGCGACGTTCGTTGCCGGCCCTTGCGCCGTTCTCATGACATGTGCCCCCGGCACCAGATATGGTCTCGCGACGGTCGTTGACGTGCCCCCACAATCATGATACAGACTTCGAGCATCACACTTATTCACCACACCATGCGCCCCTGCCATGGACATGGAACATGCTTCGACCCACTCTTTGGAGTGTGCAGCATTCTGGGGGGCTCCGTTCGTAATGCTCTGGCACGAGGACCCCTCGCAGCGGGATGGGCTCGTTACCACAAAGCCATCGCCGCCACGGGATGGGCTCGTTACCACAAAGCCATCACCATCAAAATCAGGGGGGGCTCCATTCGTAGTGCTCTGGCATGAAGACCCCTCGCAGCGGGATGGACTCGTTACCACAAAGTCAACGCTGCCATGGGATGGGCTCACAACCTTAAAGCCATCGCCGGCACAATCAACTATGGGATAGGCTCACAATCTTAAAGCCATCGCCGGCACAATCAACTACGGGATGGGCTCACAACCTTAAAGCCATCGCCATCACAGTCACGGGGGCTCCTGCACGAGGACCCCTTGCCTCGGACCTTGAGCACTGAGCTGCGAGCATGTCCACTCATGTTACCATTGATCATCGACATCACCAGGGCAATGAACCCCGGGTCACTCTGGGACGGGAGCAGGTCCTTGGAGGGCATGGTGCCTAGTCTGCCTGACAGTTGGCTACAGGGGCAGCCCTCACCACTGTCAGGTTCTCCGCGCGTCTCTTGACGCACCTCGTGGGATTCAGTAAGGGCTTGGATCGGTGGCTGGAGCAACGGGCTTACTCTGATCATGACATCATAGTGTGGTCAGTCTTCTCAGACAGGTAAAGCGACGATATGCGAGGCAGGCAACGCAAATTTGGGAACCTGCAGTCCAACGGAGAACCGGTATTTTGGAATCCCCTGGTGACGTGTCACTCCCAGGGGATGACATGTGGCATTTTATGACATAAGCACATTGTTTCCTATAAATAGTGAACTTTACAACTCAAAAAAGGCTTTTTGGCTCATTCTTACAAAACTACTTTCTCACTCTAGAATTTGGGAGCTCTTGGGTTCTAGTGAGAGAAACGTAACTTTAGGTTGTAACATTGGACCCCGACTCGGACCCTGTCATGTACTGTCGACTACCGGCCCTGTTCATCTCAGCCTCATCTCCGCAGCACTGCCACGCCTCAAGGACTGTTTGGGAAGCCTTGCTCTCAGACCTTACTCCTCCCTTGTTGTCTCTCACTTTGTATACTTGGAAGCTAACGCGTATTACAGCCTATGTGGCACCTCCACGTAGGCACGAACCCATTTTCCTTAGCAACATTTTGGCGACTCCACTGGGGAGGTGAGCATCGTATTGCAGTTTGCCTATCTTCCACACTTAGGCACCATGCCTTCACGACGAAGAGTTACGAGGGCTACCAACCAAGGCCTCATTCGCACCGTGCAAGAGGAGGATCACCTCGGTGAACAAGAAGGGACTAGTGCCATGCGTCTCCAAGACCAGCCACTAGCTGTCGCACCTGACATACAAGTTGCAGTCAATGCGGCCATCCAACAATTCACGCCCGCTATAGCCAACCAACAGGACTCGCAGGCTACTCTTTTGACAGTCATCATGGAAATGCAAAAATCCATACAGGCGATGGCCCCCCAACAAACCCTTGCACCAGTCCAAACTTCCGGACCTGGGTTGGCTCTTGACGCCGCTCAGGCCCCAGTGTCGCGACCACCGCCGCCACAATCATCAGACCTTTGGCAGTAGAACTTGTGACATCTGCACCTCCTGTAGCTGATGTGCTGCATCCTATCAGGCCATCACGAAGACCTCAAGCAGACCTTGGTCCAGTACTATAACAGATTCACCCAAACACGGCCCCCCAGCCCATGCCAACACGAAGCTCATCTGAAACCAATGACTCCATTGAGATGGAGCCTAACCCTTACCTAGCTGAACAACACCAAACAACCGGTCAAGTGGTGGACATGCCCCAACCACCCACCCATGCCCATATACAATTGCCACTACCAGCTCCTATCATATATCAACCATCTGTTGCACCTGCCTACCAACTTGTCCCATCTGGGGGCTCGAGAGCCCGCGGCGTCCCAGCCAGCCACCACCCCTTGACCGTCCATGAAAACCCACCACCTAACTACGTCACCCGTTCGGACTTGGAAGCCCTCATGCATTGCTTGTCACAAAGCTCCACACCCGACTCCTCTACCAACCTAACAGGCCATGCCCCCTACGCCAACGACATTGTCGTCACAACCTACCCCCCAAAGTATAAGCAGCCCACCTTCGTGCTCTTCAACGGACGCGAAGGCAACGCCCGTGAGCACTTAACGAGATTTGCAAGCTCATTAGAGCAGTATGGTCCGGGAGACAGCTTAAAGTTGAGGGAATTCCACAAGTCCCTTACGGGCTTGGCTTGTACTTGCTATCACCAAATCCCTACGGGGACTGTCCATGCATGGAACGACATGGTTTGGCTATTCCTAGAAAAATTCCATTACGAGGCTGAACGCATTACTATCATTGACATTGTCGGCATCCGCCAGAATCAAGGGGAGGACTTAAACAAGTACGTGCACCATTTCCATCTTAAATGCCTCGAGTGCACGGACTTCAGCAAGGATGAGACCCTAGTACCCATATGCATCAAGAACATGAGTGATGTATATCGGGTACACATTGAGAACCTACAGTTGAGGTCATGGGGACACCTCAAGGAAGCCGCCCGCCGCACTTATGAGTCGGTTGGACCAGTCAAGCCATGGAAGCCCTTTCTGCAGAATGCACTATTGGCCACGGCCGAACCATCTAAAGCTCTACCCCACAACAACCATAACAACAACACTAGTACCGACAACCACAACCCTTACAAGCGTCAGTTCCCAAAAGGGGACCGGCGCCCCGACAAAAGGAGACAACGAGAGCCCGCCCCCGAGTACCCATGTGATTTGAACACGGTGAAAGAGCTCTTGACGGAATGGGTAAACAATGACAAGAACTTCCACCTACCGCCGATGAAAGCCAATGTCACGGAAGTGGACAAAGCGCAACCTAACTACTGCCCTTACCACCGTGCCATCGGCCATCATCTCAAAAACTGTAATGGGCTGCGAGATATCTTTGCAAGGAAGGTCGCGGCAAGCGACCAACAACTCTGAAAGAACAATGATGTACATCGACAGCCTTACCCATCGCACAACAACTACAGAAAGCATCAAGTACTCATGGCCATCACCGACCATGTCGAGCCTATCATCACCGAAGCCTCTGAAGAGGCTACCCCGAGGGTCATACCATGTGTGCAGCAAGCTACCCAACCACAGTCCTCAGTAGGCCAAATGACAAAGATCAAGGGATTTTTTGATGAAATGGGATTTTCCCCCGCCGCAAGAACTTACTTATCTAGCTGCCTGATTGAGGTCACCACAGGCCTCGGCCCCTAGTGCTTTGCCGCTCAAGCCGAGCTGCGACACATCCCCTCTTTCGCATTGCTTTTCTCGGACTAGGACCAGCAGCCAGTCGAACAGCATAACCGGCCTTTACTTTTGGAATGTACTATTAATGGGACGGGTTTTTGTCGTGCCTTGGTAGACTGCAGAGCTTCGGTCAACATCATGCCCCTTGTTACCTTGCAACGAGCTGGCATCCCCACATGAAAAATCATACGAGACCCAATCAAAATTTCAGGCTTTGGGAACGGTCACCAATCAACGTTGGGCCATATCACTGTCGACCTTATGGTCAGGTCCGTACGTCGCGACACCACTTTCCATGTGATGGACAGCGAGCCAGCCTTCCACATCCTACTCGGACGATCATGGATTCACATCAACAAGGTTGTGCCCTCAATGTACCATCAGTGTGTCAAACTGGTGGCCGGTCCTGCGGAACACGAGGTAGCAGTGACAATACCAGCCACGAAGGCCCCGTTCGAGTGCGCAGAATCATACTTCGCCGAGGCCTCCTTCTTCACCAAGCTTGTTGAGGATGGTGAGAACACTGCTCACATCCACTATACAAGGCTACCAAATTGGGAAGAGCTATGTGGCAACAAGCCTCCCAAGTCCAAAACAAAGAAGGGTAGCAAGACGTAGCATCAACCTCAGTCATACCACCTGCTGCCAAGGCCAACTCCCGTCTTGCATCCCCCAAGTCTAAGAAGCACATGCCGGAGATAACTTTCCAAACGCATCGTCAAGGACGGTAAAGTGATCTACCGGTTATGACGGTGTGTGGGGGCTTCAGGTGGTCCCTTATCTGACCCCCTCGACCCCGACCCACTTGAGGAGATTGAATGATACTGCACGACCGAGCATTGCCCAGCAGATCTTGATCTCACCCCCGGCGTAGCACCACCTTGCTATGAAGACGGCCATCGGCCACAAGCCGAAGATCTTGAAGAAATCAACTTGGCCGACCCAGGCGAGGAACCACGACATGCTTACATTGGGACAAAATTCGCCCCCGGCCGAAGAGAGGAATTGGTTTCCCTCCTGCGCGAATATTGTGATGTCTTGGCATGGAGTTACAATGAGATGCCCTGACTGGATCCTGCCTTAGTCACACACCATCTCAACATTGCTACCGGATCCATCCCTGTCCAGCAACACCCGCGGACATTTTGCCCCGAGCTTGAGTTGATGATCAAACAAGAGGTTGAACGCCTTCTGCAGGTAGGCTTCATTGAACCTATCACTCACCCAATTTAGCTGGCTAATGTTGTCCCTGTACAAAAGAAGAATGGCCAAGTCCGCATTTGTATTGACTTTTGAGACTTGAACAAGGCGTGCCCCAAAGACGAGTTTCCACTACCCAATATCGACATGCTTACAAAGGCCGTCGCCGGACATGAAACCTTATCTTTCATGGACGGGTTCGCAGGTTATAATCAAATTCGCATGAACCCTGACGTCAGCGCCAACACAGGCTTTTGCACTCCTATGGGTAACTTTTGTTCGAAGCTCATGCCTTCGGCCTCAAGAATGTAGGTGCTACCTATCAAAGGGCGATGATAGCCATATTCCATGGCATGATACACCGCACAGTTGAAGACTACATCGACGATCTCATCATCAAGTCTAAGAAGGAAAATGATCATCACCTGACCTCCGAGCAGTCTTTGATCGTTGTCGTTACAATATGCAGATGAATCCGCTGAAATGTGCCTTTGGAGTATCCTTTGGCAAATTCCTCAGCTTCTTGGTCAGTCGATAGGGCATCGACGTTGACCCTTCTAAAGCCGCCTACATCCAAGAGATGCCACCCCCACAAGCACCAAACAGTTGAAGAGCTTTCTCGTTAAGGTCTCTTACCTCCGTCGGTTCATCCCTGCCTTGGCCGAACTCATCACACCCTTTCAGCGCTTGACACGCAAGAGCGCACCATGGAGTTGGGGCGTGCCCCAACATCAAGCCTTTGACAAGATCAAGTCGGTACTCATGTCATCGCAAACCATGGTGGTACCACAATGAGGTCTGCCCCTCCTACTATACTTGACCTCCATGCCCAGGTCTATAGGGGCTTTAATTGCTCAAAAGGTGAATGGGGTGGAGCGTCCCGTTTATTATCTCAGTCAGTCAATCAGGGGGCCCGAAGCCAATTACTCTGAGCTCGAGAAGCACTGCTTAGCTTTGGTTTATGCATCACAGAAATTCAGACACTACTTCTTGGCACATCAGATCACACTCGTCACCAAAGTTGATCAACTCCGCTACATGCTTACAAGTCTCGCCCTGTCTGGTTGACTCACCTGTTGGTTGTTGCTATTGGCCGAGTTCGGCTTATCTATCAAGAATCCTACAGCTCTACAGAGCCAAGCACTTGCAAACCTCTTAGCCTTTTTTCCACGCCAACAATATGAGCCAACCTCGGACCAATTGCCTGGGGAGGATACGGCCTTTATCACCGACATCCAAGAATTATGGACCCTTGAATTTGACGGTTCATCCACTTGCAAAGGCCCTAATGGAACACCCTTTCGACAAGGGGGTGCTGGTATAGTCCTCCAGAATCCCGGTGGTGTTACCACCTCCCTATCCTTCAAGCTCGCATTCCCAGTGTCTAACAACGAAGCTGAGTACGAGACGCTTGTCATTGGCCTCATGCTTGCCGTCAGTATGGGGGCTAAGGCCTTGTGTGTTAAAGGAGACTCAAATTTGATCATGAAGCAGACTGACAGAGAGTTCGCAGTCAAGGAACCAACCTTGGCACCTTATCGTGCCTTGGTGTAACACTTGGAAGGAAGACTTGGCCATATCCAGTATGAACATCACAATAGGTGCCACAACAGACATGCGGACAGGTTGGCCACGATCGCGTCAAAGATGGAGGTTGAGGGTGAGCAGCGAATGCTAACCATCATCAAGAGAAGGGAACCATGCACAGCATTGTGCCTAGTCGTGAAGGACACTACTGCAAACGATTGGAGGCAGCCAATCATCGACAAACTTAAGATGCCATCTCTTGCTCATGCCTCTACTCTTACAGACTTTTTGATGTTGGGAGATGTCTTGTATAGACGATGTCCCGGAGGCACTTTAGCTTGTTGTTTGGCCTCAGAAGAGGCAAAGCACAAATTACGACTTGGCCATCAAAAGTGTTGTAGCCTCGACGGTCCCCCTCTATACCATCGCCTCCAGCGTATGGGCCTCTATTGGCCATCCATGGCCAAGGATGCCTCAGATATCCAAAGGGACTGTCCCAAGTGCTTGTATGCTCCAGACAATGCAGAAGCTCTTGTCATTGACGTCAAAGGTGACTGGCGTCAGCCTCTCATCCAGTACCTTTCCCATGGGATCCTACCACCTGAACGTAACTCAGCACAATCCATCAAGCGTAAGTCAGTTATGTATTTTGTGACGGAAGGCGAGTTATTTTGCAAGGGCTTTTTGGGACGCACCCTGCGATGCTTGCAAGGTGCCCAAGCAGTCGAGGTGATTAATGAAGTACATAATGGTGATTGCGGTGAGCATCAAGTCTCTCAGAAGCTATATGCAGAATTGCTAAGGTTGGGGTACTACTGGTCGACTATGGAATCTGACGCAATCTCTCACGTCTAACACTGTCAACCCTGCCAGAGACACGCTGATAGAATGCACACACCAGCGTCTGACCTCCGTATGATCTTGGCCCTTTGGCCATTTCACTCTTGGGCTCTCGACCTCATAGGCCCCATCCACCCAACATCACGGGGTCACGCTTGGATTATGGTGGCAACAGAATGTTTCACGAAGTGGGTCGAATCCATACCTCTATGACGAGCCACGGGAGGCGTCGTTGCCAACTTCTTGCGCGACCATAATGTTTGTCGCTTTGGTATCCCCGGGTGCATCATATCTAACAACGGCACGCCATTCATCAACAGGAATGTCCGAGCTTTCATGGAAGGATACAACATCAACCACGCTACATCAATGCCTTACTACCCACAAGGAAATGGTCAAGCTGAAGCTTCTAACAAGACTCTACTACGGGTATTATCACGAATGGTCCATGATGCGAGTGGTTCATGGTCTGAAAAGCTAAGCCTTGCACTTTGGGCTTATCGAACCTCCAAGCACACAGCAACAAAGGCCACACCCTTTTCCCTTGTCTACGGGGACGAGTGTGTGGTACCAGCCGAGATTGCGGTCGCGTCAGCCAGACTCTCCCTAAGCAGTGGCCTTGGGGAGGAAGAAACTAGAATGACCGCCCTTGAAGGACTTGATGAAAAGAGAGCCAATGCCTTGTGCTGTATGAAGAAGTACCACGAACAACTCATTAAGGCATATGGAAAGACTGTGAAGCAACGGACATTCGTCGAGGGCGACCTTGTTCTCCAAGCTGCCAAACATATACGCGCCAACATGTCAGCCCCCAAGTTCACACCAAATTGGGAAGGACCACTTCAAGTGCATGAAGCCAGAGACAACGGCTCTTACCTCCTGCTCAACATGGAAGATGGACAAATCACGGCACCTATCAACGGCCGCTATTTGAAGAAGTATTATGCTTAACCAGCTGCGGATCGCTCCCCCCGCCCTACCTGCCCAAAGCTTAGAACACCCACACACAACATTTTTTTTGTCTATGCATTCATGTTTATGACTTGTAACTTTTGCTGATTGCCACAAGTTCTTACTTTACTCATGTATTGGCATTTTGGCCTAAATGCTATCAATGCAAAGATCATTTACTAGCCTCAACTACTGTATGTCATGCACTCTTTCACTTACACTTTGCTCACTAAGCCGCTTGCTATGGGCGGGGAGGGGGGAACCACAACGGGAAAACAACACATGCAAGACGTACAAGCACATCAAAAGCTAAGCATCATCTCACAACAAACATAGGTACAAAATAACCACATGACTACAACATCCATATCAACCAAATGAGTACAAGCCAATGGTTCAGGGGGCTGCTACTGACCCCATATCTCCTAAAAAAAATGCAAAGTACAAGAGATCTAATGTAAAGGGGCAAGCAAGGCACAAATAGGATCGGAAGTGTACGCCTCTAATGTCTGCCGCTGCGCCTGAAGATCTGTCCATCTGCTCTCCCACTCAGCTCGCCGAACCTCTGCCTCGGTCAGCCGTCTCTCTGCCTCTACAAGCTGGGCGCGCAACCCCTCCACCGCCTCAGTCACTGCAGCCACCTCGGTATCAAGCACACGTCTCTGACCCCGCAACGCGGCCTCCTGCACACTGATGAGAGCCAACTCCGCCGCAGCCTCAGCACTCTGGCCTCTCGATCTGATATAGTCCGCCAGCCAGTCCAACTGGAAGCCGAGAGCTGTAAAGGATACAAGCTCTGACAGATACTGTGATATAACTGCTGGAGTCCAACCCGAAACCGGCACCGCACCAAGGGTAGCAAACCAATCCACGAGGGCTGTGTACATCGCCCTCGCGAATACAGCACCACGGACGAGGGCGCATCAACAAAGGTCTCCGGGTGCCTCGCCCTGATCATCTCCAATCGGCATACTACTGCACCCGATAACTCCACGCCATCCCAGGGGATCGCGTCTGCCCCGCCGACAGGAAACCTCCCACTGGCAGCACCAACCTCTGAAATACCACCACCAGCCGACTGCACATCAACTGCACCAGAGTGCATCGACAACAGTATATCACTAGCATCTGCTGCCGAGCCTGACAACGTCTCAAGAACAGGCCTCGCTGCGGGTAGAACAGGTACATCAGGCTGGGGGGAGGACCCGTAGTAGGTGTGTGTGCCGCAGCAAAAACATGATGAACTCCAGACGGAGCGTCTGGCTCCCTGACTGTCCACCAATCCGACCCCTCGAACATATGGGCACCGTCCATCTGACCGCCCAACGGAGACTCAACTGCCTCAACTAGTACGGGTGACGGACTCGGACGACTGACTGGCTCTGCCACATACTCGGCCGCCTGCTCTGCTGCCACGACCCCTCAACAGCATCAGTCTCCATAGGACGGACCTCACCAACAGTCTCAGCACATGGCTCATCGACCCCACAGCTCCCCTCAGCAGCACCAGCACCGTCTCACCATACTCATGGAAATCATCGCTGTCTCGGCACCTATCTCGTCGGCCTCTTTGGCTGCCTCTACGTCCGTATCATCGGTCTCACCAGGTGTCTCAGCATCCATGCCTCTGAACTCGTCAGTCTCTGCCTCGGTATCCTCAGCTGTATCGTATGGCTCGGCACCCCAATCATCATCAAGCTCCTGACAAAAAAAATAGGGAAGAACGATCTTAGCACATGACTAACACAGTGATCGGCAACTATGAAATAAAAGCAAAACAAAAAAAAAATGGTAATACTAACCTCAGAGTCAGAGTACTCCAATACCTCCCGCGGCCTCTTCGGCCCATGACTGCCGCCCGCTGAAGGACCCGGCCGCCACGCTGCGCACTCTCCATCATTCCCACTCTCACTGACGAGAGGGGACCCTTGCCGGCTCCCGGCATCCTAGGCACGTGGGCTGGCGCGGGCACATGTGCGGCAATACCCCTACCACCGCCCCCCCGGGATCTCGTGTCGCCGCGTCCGCCACGACGCCCCTAGCCGCATCCGCCTCAGGAACACCTGTGATCAGTGCCATCATACCCGACTGCTTCGCCACCTGCAGCGACACCAAGCCCAATCCTCTGTCACCAACAAAGACGTCGACTAGCTGCCTGTCCGCTGGCCCCTGCACCAACCACTCAGACCACGTAATCCGAACCCTCTCCCACCAACGAGCATACGCAGCTGTGACCACCCCGGTGGACAACGAACCAGGCCTCCTCCACGCGTTCGTCGGTGTTGGCCACGAACGTGCCTTCCTCCGCAGGGTATACCGAAAAGCCGTATCCACATCCCAAGGTCGAGAATAACCGCAAGGGGGCTCTAGATCATAGCCAAAGGCGAGAGACAAGCGGTCAGGACTGTAGCGTGCAACATAATACGACACACAGCCGGCTTCCCGCCGTCATCAGTCAGTACTGGCAGCCATCCAGGAAAAAAGGCTACCAGCAGAGATATCTCGAGGTCTGTCAGGTCGGCTCTGCTGTGTAACTGTGAATCGATATCCCGTAGGTGCATCCAAGGCGGAGTCCCGTACGAAGAATGCATGTTGACATACAGACGGCTGAGGCACGCGTCTCGTACGTCAAACACCTGCGATAGCTCGCATGCAGGCCTCTTGCCACCGGCCCACGCATATACTCGTCCTCCTGCATACCACTTCGCTACTACCATCGACTTCCCCAGACGCGTCACTGTCCCCTTCCTCGGGCACGGATGTACCTTCGGATACCCCAAAGGCCTATACTCACATAGCACTCGAACAGATACCTCTGTAAGAACATCCAGTCGACGTAGGTCGACACCTGATACCGCCCATACGATCTCTGCATGTCGTTTGCAAACTGGTCTAGACGCGAGTACAGCGTGCCCAAGTATATCGGCGCCAACCCAACACGTTTGCCTGCGGCCATCCGCACTGCTAACGGGAAGACCTTCTGGGCAATACCGTCCTCGGGTGTCCCCTCAAACACAAACCTACAAGTACATAAATGTGACACACATCACGACTGCCCCACCCTAACATGATATGCAGCACAACACTTAGCAACATGCTACGCTATTCCTCTTCGTTCTTAATATGGACCTTTTTTTCTAAGTATAGAAATCAATAGACTACATGTACAAGAGCAATGCTATGCAGC